>CAMOHE010047831.1:0-26110 GCA_946598075.1 Artocarpus hirsutus
GCCATTGATTTACTGCCACTTGGAAAGTAAAAAGTGAGATTCTCTCATTATGAGGCCGTTCAAGTCCAAGGATTGCACAGGTCAAAATTTGCGGCAAAAGGGTGCCATTTGATGGACGTTGTTTGTGGGCCCACAAGAATGGTGAAAAACAAGTGACGAAAATTTAAAATGTAGTAGTAAACTTTTCTTGCCCCCACGCAGGATCGAACTACGGACCTTCAGTTTACAAGACTGACGCTCTACCACTGAGCTATAGGGGCTCGTTGTCAGTAGTTCTCCAAATTTTTTTAATACTAAAAGAGATGTCGAGATTTAAAAATGCCAGCGACACGATTTGGTATTAGATACCCATACAATAACTTATATAGGTTGTTAGTAATTAACAATTTTAGTTTAAAAATTGTAGCTTTTTATTATAACATGTGATAATTTTATACTATTTATAATTATAATTGATGGTTAAAATTGCTTTTTCAAACAGCCTGATAGAACGTTTGAGAGAAAATTTGAAACTTGAAGTTAGAACTTAAACACTGTACCATGCGAAAGTTTTACTCTATAACGTACTTTTGTTTTACACAATGCCTATACTACATTTTTACTTTACACTGTAGCATGCAAGGATGAAACTTTCGGTGAAATTTCGTTAGAAATTTTAAAAATTTCGAGGTACTATGAAAATACTGTGCAAAAAAGTCAATAAACCTACATGTGACATATTTATAACTATATTCAACATTACTCAAATAACATATGATGGCACCAATATTGTTTGAAGTAAGATAAAACTCAACTATGTTTAAGCCTCATAGAACTACCTTTTGGTATTTATAAATCTAATGTTTATAGTGTTTATTATGAAATCTAAGCTTACTTATGTTTCTTTTTAATGTATATTATATCTTAAAGTATTAGAAATATGTTTAATATAAAATATCTACAATTTCTGTAACTTTTTTAAATTTTTCATCGATATCGACATTTGTCTCAAAATTTCTGTAAAAGTGAAGTGTCAATATTTTCATCATTGGTAGCATGTGAGAGAGCTTTGTACTGTACTAATTAAAACTTTGGTTTCCAAACACGTTAGTTTTATGTTCTATGAGTATTCCGAGCTTTGTGTAAATCCAAACAAGAAGTGATTTTTGGGTTAGGAGTTTTATTCTTCTCAAGCTAAGCAACTTATTCATATGTAAGTGGTGAAAAGTTCACATTTTGCTTTACACCCAAGCAGTTGACTTCATACCCTCACAAAAAAACAAAAGAAAAAAAAAGGGGCAATTGACCTCTAAAGATGTTATGAATTGCAAGCTACTGAATTCCCAAGAGTGCTAATTAGAATTGAAAACTCGTCCCAACTGATTGAAACAAAGAAATAACTATCTCTAAGTCCTCAATCACCTTAATCACGTGATTCAGCTTTGGCCATTTGGCTTCAATTTCACCAAGTCTATCTTCTTTATATATATATAAAAGAAAAAGTTGTCTCCTTCCAACATGTTATAGTTATCTATGCGTGTTCGTGTATATATTTTGTGTGCTTGTGTCATGTGAGCAAGAAGCAGCAGCAGCGAAGAGCAAAAATGAGATGTTATATAGTTCAAATCGTAAAAGAATATTTCAAACTCTAAATATAGTTTGATTAATTTACACACCACAACGGAAAATAAACGAGATAAAAGGGAGAAGGCAAGGATTTTTTATAATCCACAAGCCTTCAGTATTCGTGGGATTCATTTTCCAGGAGCAGAATATATCATGTACAAGACAGACAGGCATACAAGTAAAAATGATTTTGAACATTTCTTTTTGCAGCTAAGGATCAACCTTTCCGGCCATCTCCTCATCACTAGATGCATAGTCATCTTCACTCACCTCCTCATCGCTAGACTTCTCCTCCTCGGCCGCCCCCATATCTTCTGACTTGGCATATTTCTCAAGATACTCTGTTTTCGAGAATTATTAACACACTATTGTCAGCAACTTCTTCTATAGCATCAGAAAACGGAAGTCCAAAGCAATTGGACGCCAAGCAAAATTGAGGAAAACACGAAGTCGGGGTTTTCACCAATCCTACGGATGAAGACCGACTTATATTGGATGTGTATGAATTGAAGATGAAAAAGAGAAACCGAAGTCTTAACATATCAAGGGCCCAATTTAGAATGGATGTAAAATTTCTAAGTTTCTGGAACTTTAGTAGTTTTTATTACAAACATTAGAACAACAAAGCACAAGAGGTTAAACTCCGACTTGAAAAATCAAAGGGGTGGCTTGACCGCCCAAGACATAGTTCAAGGTAAAAGGGGTAAAAGCCAAACAAAAACACAAGCGATTTCAGGACTAAACATGGAAAGTAAATACACTGGCAACAATGCTGAAGTAACAATGGCTTTGTTCGATTAAGGCTGAACATAATTAGACAGCACGTAACGTATTTCGCAAAATTAAGAGCTTGAAAACCTCCAGACAAACGAATAGAAGTGAAGTAAGAATCTTACACCTAAAATCCAACAGATGTGGCATCTGATAATGTAGCTTTGAGGATGAAACTAATAGAAAATGTAACACTACAAAGGTGTAGCAGGGATCAGCATGTACAAAGGGTTGCAACAAGTTAGGAAAAAATTGCTACCTTTTACTCTTTGTTCATACGCAGTACGATCGCGCATCATGAGAGCAGCTGCTTCTCCATTCAATGGATCAGACGGATTTGGGTACAAAAGGAGTTGAGGAAGAAATACTTCGAACACGTTCACCAAGTCTGAAACAACATTCAAAATGGAACAATCAGAACCCCTCCATTTCATAAGCAAAGACAAATATCATGGAGCACAAGAAAATTCAATAGTAGTAATTTATCCAAAAACCTCCCAACCAACCAAAAGAAAATCTAAAATAGCTGAAGGAAAATAAAAATGAAAATGAATAAGCCTACCAAACATAGGGCTCCAAGTCTGGTTGATAACATCTAAGCAAACTGAGCCAGACCTGGAACTCATCAAAAAACTCCAAATTAGCCGCACTTGAAAACTAAATTCATACACAAATTCTTAAATTTACACAAAAAAAAGGCAAAGTACTGAAAGTTCAACATTTTCCAACTCACATTTCATCAACATTTGGATGGTAGATTTTGTTGATAAAGCCAATAGACGGAGACTTGTAAGGATAAGCATCTGGGAGCTCCACCCTTAACCTCCACACACCTCCTTCGTAAGGACCTTAACATGTTCCAAAAAAAATAAAAAATAGAAAATGAAAAACAAATCTTCATTATTCTAATTTTTCCATAAGCATAATTACTTTTTTACAGCAATTTCAAAAGGCAAAAAGTAGAGAACAAAATTGCAACCCAACTATGAACAATCAGAACAGTAGCACTGAGCAAATGAAGTAAATAATCTGAAAAAATAAAGCCCCAAAACATATTTGAGCAAGAGAAAATACTTTTTGCAAAATTCAAAAGGACTAAAATATAAACAACTGACTACAAAAATAAGTCAAGATCAATATCCACCAGGAAAAAAAAAGGGTTCCTCGCATCTAAAAGAATACACAGTGAGAAAATTTTAACTCTATGCGTATCCAAATTAGAGCAAAACGTAAAATCCAATAAGCTCAAACTTACTCAAAAACAAATACAGATAAAAAAAAAAAACTAGAAATGGGTGTTTATAGATAAATGATATACTCTCTTTTGGTCCATGAAAATTCACATAAAACTCTTGCATGCCATCGTTGATCATCTCCACCTTGTAATCGCTCATCATCCTAATTTACACCCCAAAAAAGAAAAAAAGAATGAAAATCAACATGAAAAAGAAAATTGCAAAAAAGAATGCCAGCAATAAGTAGATAAGAAAATTCACTCGGAGAACATTATTTACAGTTTCATCAAATCCATCTCGCGGCGTTTGCTCGGAGATGACATTTTTTAAATTTTTCTTTATTTTTTCAATTTGTTTTTGGGATTGGGTTTTGTGGGTACTATTCGATGAGAGAGAGAGAGAGAGAGTTAAGAGAGATGGGGAATATGGCAGAAAGGAGAGAAACGGAACAGAGAAAGCGGTTCAGACTTCAGACATGTACAGAATACAAAATGAAAATTTGGGAACTCTTACTATTTATAGATAAGCCGGCTTTTTTCAGAAAGTAAAATTCATGTCCAAGTACATATTTTATTATTTTATTCTTTTTTTATTTCTTTTTTTGAGGTATTTTATTTTGTATAAGTTCTTTTTATTTTAAAGAATAATTCTTTTGTGTGAGTTTTTTACGGTTGGATTGTCACGAAATTTTTGGAAGATTATAGGTTAATAGCTATGAGGTAAAAAAAAAATAGAACAAGAGAGTATTTTTTTTATTACTTTAGCTAGGAATTCAAATCTTCACACCTTATGATAGAGTTATATATACCGTATGTTTTTACCTCCTTACTATACCCATAATTGCAGCCATTTTTTTAAGGGGCAAGGAAGTTCATTACCATATACTTTTTCCCTTTTTCTAAAAAAAATTAATTTTTGTCATTTGATTTTACTATAATTTTTTTTTTATAAAATAAGGTAATTTTTACCCTTTTTTCTTAATAAGGTAATTTTTAATGTTCAAAAAAAGATAAGATAATTTTTACTGTCAAACTTCAAAAAATACAATCATGCATAGAGACACACCCAACAATCTATTATTATTTGACTCACCAAAAATAAATTATCTATTATTTTTTAGTAAATAATATACACGCACGCAAGAACGTAAAAATATATTGTGCTTATTTTTAATAGTTATATTTTTAATAAAAGCATATTTTAATAATTAATGATATGGCATGATAAGAATTCAATCTTATTAATTATTATAATTTTTTTGGTCAACTATTTATTTTGATAAACCCATTTTATTTCTAACAAACAGTTGATAATAATAAGATCTATAAAAAATATAACCATTAAAACCACAACTATATATTTTAAGAGTTAGGCTTTTGGCTACAAAATTTTACAATAATAAGATTTATTTAGAGTTATAGGGTGTTTGATTGGGTAGTTAAAACCGTTGGTTAGAACTGTTTTTAAAATAACATGCAAAAGCTTTACAATGTAGCAATTTTTTTTATTATTGTTATAGCATGTGAGAGTTTTACATTATTTATAACTAAAAAAGTGGTATGAACCACTATCGTCAAACATCACCTTAGGCTTTTTGGCCACAATATTTTCACAAGAAAATAATAATCTTTTGCTTCTTACAAGAGAATGATGGAACATAGTTTTCCAACTCAAATGGAATTTGACCTTCTGCATTTTAGTTTCTAGAATATATAATTGAATATAGTTATTATTATTATTTAAAAAAAATGTCAAATGTTGTTCATTTTATACATAATAGCTATATTAAGAAATACTGATCAATCCGTCCTTAAGTTCGAACAATATGAACTTATTTTTCAATCAGTCTTTTTTTAATTATTATTTTTCAAGTATAATTACTCCCTCTCTCGTAATATATTTTTAAGCTATAGCTTATCAAAACCAATATTTTTTTTTTCAATTTAATTGTCTTGTTAAGTTCGTAAGGTGTTTGGGAGTATTGGTTCAAACTAATTACCGTAACTTATTTTTTTAACTTTGTAATATGTAAAGACTTTACAGTATAACGACCAAAAGTCAAAAGTTTCAAGTCAAAAGTTTTAGTTGAAATTGAGAATACCAAACGCCTTTCGTACATATGTATTTTCAATTTCCAAGATACATAAGTGCTAAATCATGCCCTTATATGATTTTGTAGTTGGTAGGAATTTTAATGCTTGGCTATATTTTTTTACAGTGGCTAGAGAATTTTTTGAATACCAAAATTTAAAGAAGAAAAACAATTGTCTTTAAATAATGTTTGCAACATATTGATCACAAACAGGTAGGGCCATTATTAGGTAAAAGTGCAAAATCACAAAGATAAGGTGCATGAACTTTGGTGTAAGAAGCGGTTATAGACATTGAATCCTATAGCATTACAATAAAGCAATAGCATGCAGCAACCTTTGAAAAATCAAGGGTCCAAGATTTTATCTATCTAAAAATAAAAGTAGACTTGACTACATTTGATCTTTTTAATACAATAATTGTAAAAATAATAACAAAACTTAAAAAAAAAATTATGTAACTCAGCCCATCAGCTGTAGAAGCGAAGGGGTCCAGTGCCGCCACCGGCGGAATCACAACCTCGGCGAACACAAGCTCAACAGAATTGTGACCTCGGTGAACATGATGAAAGCGTGACCTCAACGTCCTTCCTCTACGTGGGTGGTGATGACAGACCGTGCCCTTATAGAGCCCTCTATCGCATGGGGTCCCAAAGAATTGCGATGATTTGCAACCTCTTGCGTGATTTAACGTCATGCCCAAGCGATGAGATCGTTCTAGACGGTTGAGGGGCTAGGGGCGGCGGTAGACGGCCGAGGAAGGTTGATTGCTATCCTTGATTGTCCACGAGCTCGGGAGTCTTGACGACCTCCACCTCCACCTTGTGAAGCCCGACTCATGGTGGTTGCAAACTAAGGTCGCTGATGACTCCTCTCGGTGGTGCTTCGCCATGGACTGTTGTGATCTAGTCACTGGCGATCCATTCAACGATAATGGTAGCGACGGAGGTCCAGAAGAGGTGTTTTTCTATAGATAGTTTTATTTGGATTTTTAACATTTTGGTTTTTTTTTTTTTTTTAAATTTGATGTTAATGATCTCATTTAACTGTTAGTGAACTTGTTTAATTTTAACCGTCGGATGCAAATCTTATAGTCAAAAAAGGTTCTTATTGATAAGATTTTTTAGAGGGTCTTTTTTTGAATGCGTTCAACGGCCAACTTATCTCTTCAAAAAAAAAAAAAAAAAGACCAACTTACAAGTTACGACACAAATTAAATTAAAGGAAATCAATTTCAAAATTAATCTCCCCCCAACAAACACAAACCAAACAAAAAAAAAAAAAAAAACTCTAGGAGTATGAGTAGGTATGATTTCAGTTATATTGTAAGGCAGGAAATTCCTGTACCTTTTATGTTATTGTTGTTGTTATAAATGTTTCTTTTATCAGGTCAAACACTTTTTCTTTACACTATCTCAGATAATCTAAAAATCTGAGAAAAAATCTTTTTCATTCTTCCTTGCCAAACAAGAAAAAAAAAGTTGATTTTTTAGGGGTTAAATTTGTTTTACATCGTACTCTTTATTCCTTTGACGTAGAAATAAAAAATAACAACGAAAATAAGAGAAATTTAAGAAAATTACTTTTTTTTCAGGTTTTAAAAATATCTATCGTAAATAGCTGTAATTTTTTAATTTTCTTAATAACTTTGTTATTTACTATAAATATTTTCAAAACCCACTTTGCAAATAATATTTGCTACCATTTTAGTCAAAAGAAATAAATGGTTTGTTTCAATTGAGGAAGAGCTATGGAGGTATTTAATTTGTTAGATGCATTCCACCAGACCTACCATATATAGCAATCCCAAGGACAATTTACTCAGTTTCTTGATTCAAGTACCATTTCCATATTTAAATTGGTTAACTATCGGTAGTACTTTTTTGGTTTAGGCCCCGTTTCGCAAAGTGGTTTCCACCACAATCTCAGTTATAAACAGTAAAAAATTCTCACATGCTACAGTAACAAAAAACAAATTTGCTACAGTAAAAAGTTCTCACATGCTACAGTAAAAGTGGTTTTCACCACTGGTTCTCACCAATCTCCTAAATATCCTATTAGTCTTTGTAGTTAGTACTTGTTGGATTTTCAGGTTCAAAAAAAGTCCCACATGACGTTCTCGAGTCTATTATACACCATACCACTTCAATCCAAAAGAAGAAGAAGAAGAAGAAAAAAAGGTCTCTTATGCAATAATCTATCTATCTATCTCCAATCATGGCGCCTCTTGAAAACCAATCACATATTATTTTACCAAGATGAGTTTTCCCGATGTCTGTACTTTGGTTAGTTTAAATCTCATCTATGTCTGTACTTAAGCTATTTTAAATCTTTTGTTACTTTTAAATCATTTGTTACTTTTTCATATGGAAGTTGAGGAAGAAAGGGGAATTTAATTGTTAGGAAAATTTTGTATGGAAAAAAATTACCATAATTTTTAAGTGTCGGATTGTACTACAATCATATCATTTTTATTCAAAAAAAAAAAAGGATGATAATTAACCGAATTGGACAAAAATTCAACCTGTTAAAAGATGATTCTTAACCTTCTAAAGAATTCTCCTAATTGTTATTTATTTTTGTTACTAGAAATGGTGGGGAGGGGATGTAGATGGGAAAGAATCTCACTCGTCAACTATTATGACTTTCACCTCCATTTGTAAAAACTTTGCAATTTTAACAGAAAGCAACTTATAATGTGGACAAAATTCTCTTTTTTGATTTATTTTATCTATTTCATGACAGAAACAGAGATAAACGTTACACCACGATTTTGAATGAAAAGAGAAATTTTAAGAAATAACAGATCTATTCATTCTATCAATAACCAAGCCGGATCTAGTGCATCATTAAGGGATTTATCCTTTCTATTGATTCTTACAGATTGGATCAAAAACAATTCTTAAATGAGATATTCAAATTCTTACAGATTGGATCAAAAACAATTCTTAAATGAGATATTCAACTCCAAGGATGTATCGAAAAAGAAATCTTTATTGGTTCCACCTCTTTTTTTTATGAAGAAAAGGAAACTTTTTATCGAACGATCAAGAAAAAAAAAAAAGTCTAGGCCTCTTACGAGAATGATTTGGAAGATCTAAAGCAAAAAATAGTCGTATTTGCTAGCAACATCAAAACAAAGGCAGTCAATCTATCCATCGACATAAGAGAAAGAGAGAGAAATCCATAAGCTTAGGTGGGAGAACTGAAAAGCTTCAAAAAAAAAAAAAAAAAACAAAGTGACACAAAAACAACACTCTTAAAATATGATGTTAAAACATTAGCAAATCAAAATGCCGCATGGTCGTCTCATAATAAGAGTAAAAAAAAGAAAAAAAGAAAAAAAGAAGTGTAACCGGAAGGATTATGTGTATATTCCTCTAGTATTTCACTTATCTAAGGAATATGGCCAAATGGGTGTCTAGAAGTGACCAAAACTAGTATTAGATAGAAGGTATTTACAGTGGAGCTATCTCATCAGTTGTATATCTTTCTAATACAACACTAACATTCCAGCCAAACTTGGTAAGCCCCAAGAGTGGATATTCTGCATACTCCCTCTTTTGGGGTCTTCAAGAAAATGACCAAGTCTCTTCCACCACTCTCAGGCACTACCCTCAAAATTGCATCACTCATTACCGTGATTACCACGAAGAGGAAGCTACATTAGTCCAGAAGGGGTTTAACTCCTGCTTGCATTTTTGTCTATTCCAACTCAGTGCACTGCTTATTCTCAACACATGACAGAAAGTTGGACCCCGAAACATCAACCGCATTATTCCCGAAAGGACCGCCTACTGATCCAAACTCCGTCTCGTCATCGTCGCTATCAATATTTGTTGGAGTTACTCGATTTTGGTAACATCTTTTCCGGACAAGGAACACATTGAAGTAGTAGCTCACCATGCTCTCCATAGTCTTCGTAGGAAACCACCCGATTTTCCGGTCGCCGAAGTACTTATTTGACTTCACTATATAGTTGAACCTCTTTTCCTGTTCAGGCGTCCACCGAAGCGAAACTTCCTCGCCCATATTGTCAAACTTCCAATGATAAAATGCCAGGCCCAGTTCGCGCTTTAGTTTCATCTTTGCCTCAGCAATGTGAAATCTTACACACTCAACAGATCGCGGAAGTGGACAGCCACAGAAGTCTGGTCTTCCCTTGCCAATGGTATCTATTTTGTTGATGGTGTATTTTTGTTCTCTGCATTCCAACGGCCATATTCGAGTGCCTAGCCATTTAGGATCACTCTCATAAATCGCACCAGTCCATTCGGGGACATCAGCTTGAAAAAGGGGCCCAACAGAAGCATGCTTTTCAATGGAATCCTCCTCCAAAGGCAAAGGGCAAACTTCATTAACCAAGGCAGGCAAATCAACTTCTACCGCTTCCTCTTCAGACTCATTTTCGACCTCTACCTTATGAGGACTTATTAGTTTAGATGGACTTGGTGAACAAGAATTGCAACAAGAACATAAACGAGATTTTGCTAAATTTGTAAGCCTTTTGCTGCACCTCGACTTCTCTGGATTCCGGTGGCTAAGGGCTATATTATCCTCGTACATAGATGGATGCATCTTTAGCTTCTTCTGCAAGTCAGAGCACGATCTGTTTCATGAAATCGACAAATATTTCGTGTACATATGCTACTAAGAAAAATTACGGGAAAAGAATCACTGTTGTAGACGTATTTTCCCAGACACTACACTCTTGAGAATCCATTTACTCCAAACTTCAGATACCAACTGTCACAAGCATTGGTTATGGTTCCACCGACAAGGCAACAATAGGAACAACAATATCATCTAATCACCATGGACGTAAAGCACTAAAGATGTGAAACGTGAACATACCTTGGTGCTGTTATATCCTTTAGTTGATTCCTCAAACGAATTTATTCTCAGTAAAAAAAAACTTTCATTTTATGCAAGTTTTCTGGGGTTTAGGTGGAAGAAAGGTGTTTACTCGAGATTAAAAAAAAAAAAAAAAATCATCATACATGTCCACTAACAAATATTCTTTCTTTTTAAAAAATCTATTAATGATGTTTAGAACAACTTGAATGAAACAAAAGACAAACATTAAGCCGTTTGGTGTTGTTTTTAAAATAGGCGAAAATGTTTTTGTTTTAAAAAATGAGAATTTTTTTAGAATTATGCTGGGAGTGTTTTTAAAATTTTTGCTTCGAAAAACATTTTAAAAAATTTTAAGAACAAAAACAAACAGAAAATCATCAAAAATTTGTTGATAGCTAGGTTGTGAACTAAAAGCTAGAGCTTATACTACCTACATAAGAAGCTATAAAATTTCATTACCATCCGTCCTATCGGACAAGAATGATAACTAGATTAAGTTCTTAGTTTTATTTTAGATACCACAAGAAGGTTGAAATAATCTCTGCATTGATCCAGTGGATCTAGCCTCCAGACCTCAAGAAATCACACTAAAACAAATTCAAGCAATATAGAAAACACAAAAGATAAACAAACTTTTTACCTGCAACAGAGATTCCTCATTGATGGAATTCACATGCCTTCTTAACAACAACGCCTCTCTTGCCCTGATCGCCCGGGCCCACAACTCTTTTCCTTCCTCATTCTCCTTCAACTTAGAAGGCCCTCCAATGGAAGGATCATCCGAATGCTTTGCCATCTCTGCCAGCCACTTCACTAGTCCAGACAAAGACTCTCTCTTTCTCTTATTGTCCTTTTCTTTCTTGTCATTACCACTAGAGTTCAACACCTTTACATGATCAGATTCATTACCATCATCATGATCTTTGTCTCCGACCTCTTTTTCGTCATTTTCGCGGTTACACTTGACAAAACCCGAACATTTGGAATCTGACAAGCACAGCTTTTTCCTCTTCTCAACCTGAACAAGTCTACAATGAGAGAACAAATCTCTAAACTCGGTCTCAAGCTCCAAAGACAAGTGCCCAAAATTCCCACTCCCACCAACAAGTCCACACTTGCCCCTATTGTTAAGCCATTGCTCCAAATCACTCAAATACTTGAAGTAAACCAATTTCAAAGCTGCCATGGACCCAAAATCCAACCCCAATTTCTTTGCAACAAAACCCCATAACCTCTTCTTCGAAACTGATTCGTACCCACCTTTTTCTCTCACGACCCAAAACAACCTGAACAAGTCCACGGATTTCTCGTCACAAGGAAGCATTGCCGGGACAGGCCTAAGCATACCCTTTTCACCAATCGCCTTGAGGAAGAAGGAGATGACCTCATCAAACAATTTTCGTAGCCTGACCTCAAAACCGCCACCGTCAGATTCATCGTTTTTACGATCATCACAACCAAAAACGACACCGTTTTTCCGATGAGCACAGACAATTTCAAGGGAATCTGGAGACGGCCCATTTGTTAGAGTTGACCATCCTGCCATGAAAGCTTCGTCTTTGTATCTCTTAAGACCAAAAAAGAGAGCTTTTTTTTTTGGGGAGATCGGATGGAACAAAAATGGCAAGGATTTATTTTTATTGTTATTGTTGTTGGTTTTTAAAATTTTATTGTTACCTCATTTCTTCTCGGTGGTTGGCATGGCCGACAAATGTCCTTAGTGACGGTTGCAGAGACGACAACGAGACGAGGTCTGAGTTCGGGAAAAGCCCAAACCTTAAACCTGCTTGGGGGCTTAGGAGGTTAGGAGGTTAGGAGTTCTTGAGTGAAAAAGGAAAAAAAAAAAAAATGACAAGTGACAGACAGCAAAACATGCCCAATATTTTTCCTTAAGAAATTTAAATAGGGCAAAATGAAACTCAAAAACATACTTCCGTGTGAACCTATTTGTCGCTCGTTGGGTCTATTATAACAAAAAAAAAAATATATATATATATATGTATAATTTTAATTACATCTAACGCTTTTTAAATATGAACCATGGGTTTTAAAAGGTATACTATGGATAAAGATTGCCACTAAAAAAGTTCCTATAAAATAAATAAAAAAAGCCTTTACAAAAAGAAATCCTAGGGTAGGAGTAGTCCTTTTCTATTGTCTGTAAAAGTTGTTAAATTAATTTTTTTTAACTTTGATATGTAAATGTCTACATAAAAAAAAAAATTGAAAGGTGCAACACAAAATTGCTCTAAAATTGTAAATCAAGACGGTTGAGGATTTCAGAGAAATTAAAAAAAATAAAACTAATAAAAATTTTAATGGAACTGACTCCCATGTTTCTTAATTATACCCTCTTATGTCCTTCTAATAATATCATATCATATCAATTAAAATATTATGTTATTGATCATGTCAATTAAAATATTTTAATTGACATGACATGATACTATTAAAAAAACATAAAAAATGACAAAAAAATAAGACATATAAGCTAAATACAGATGATACTTGCCCTAAATTGAAACGAAATCAACCAGATGTAAATAGTATACAGATGTAATATTCATATAATTGTTCACTACTAGTGAGATATCTGTTTAAATCTTTGGATAAGATGACCGTTGGGACATAGAATAGTTTTATTTTTCAATAATGGAACATAAATGAACCCCACCTTGTTATTCCTTTAATTTGTGAAAGGTAGGAGAAAATAATAACATGAGGAGAGGAACAATGTTAGCAATGATGGAAAAAAAAAAAAAAAAGATTGTGTACGTGGTTCAATAATTGGTCACTCTATCTAAATTTAGAGCCTAAAAAAAAGAAAAAAAAACGTAGAAGACCTAAATGGAATTCAGCATTACGGGTGCTGTAATTACACAAGGTGTTTAGAAGATCGAAACGGTTAATTGGTGCAAATTGGAGTTAAACCATTTCCTACTCTTTTTCGTCGTTCACTTGTATACCTTTTATTTCCTTTTTTTTCCAAACTTAATTTGGAAATTCATAGGATGTTTTTTTAACTAATAAACAATAAAAAGTTATAACATGCAACGGTAACATGCAAAAAATTGCTATAGGATAATAGGCTGTTTGTACGTACGTTTACAACAGTTTGAGCCGGTTCAAATCATAAAGGTGGTTCAAACTTACGTTTGATGAAGTAATAACTGAGTCTAGTTCAAACCATGAAAGTGATTTTAAATTGCCCAAAACACTCAACATCCAAACTTTGGCCCCCTCAAATTTACACGGTTTAAACCATGTTCTACAGTAAAAACCATTTATATTCTCGTTTTTATTTTATAAATCATAGTTTTTCAAACATCAGTTCTAGTTTTAAAGTTGATATGATGTTTTACTCTCATTTTAAACCTCCATGTTTTAAATGTCAGTTCAAAACCATATTTTAAACTACACAATTTAAAACTCACAGTTCAAACCATAAAATTCTCAGCCACATCATTTCAAATCCACATAACAAACAAACCCTAAAACTTTTTCATGTTACAGTGTTTTAACTAAAATAGGTTCCAACCACACTTTCCAAACACCATTTTAGTTTTCATAATTTTTTGCAAGATTAAATGCATATTTTGTTGAGAAAAAAACTCCTAAAAAAATTATACCAATTTTGAATATTTACATCCCCTTGAAAGTAAATTTTGTAAAAAAAAAAAACTTTAATAAAATGACAACTATAACTGTCATAATTATATAATAAAATCATTTGTTAATAATTAGATTTTAAGGATATTTTTTTTTCTTTCCACACTTATATGTCATCTCCCTAAATAAGCAAAGCTCTTAATGCATAAATTCTTTTGTGACAAAACCTTAATTTTCATCATTCAGTGACTTTTCTAAAAAATCATATAGAGATACATTAATTTTTTTTAATTATTCATCACAATTATTTCTTTACCTGTTTTTTTTTTGTTGATTGCGGCAATAACTACGAGAATATATCAAAATATATTACGTCAAAAACAAGTTTGCGTGATTGTTAAATTATTCTAATATCGTCAAAGAGTTTGCACAATTATTTATTAACTTGCTATTTTTATTAAATTAGTGGATGTAAAAGTAAATAAATAATTTTTTTACATAATGTATAAAAAATATAATTAGTAGATATAATATTTTTTGATAAATTGTAATGAATATATAATTTTTAATTTAAAAATTTCCTATATGTATAATCATGCTTCATATCTAAACCTTAAAAAACAAAAAAAAAAAAAAGAAAAAAGAAAAAGAAAAGATAGAGAAATAAAAGTGTTAAAATAATAATAATAATAATAATAATAATTAAATGGTGGGTGTAAAAAGAAAAATAAGGTAAAAAAAAGTAATAATCTTAAAGATTGTTTTGAAACGATAAAGAGGACAATAAGTTAATTTGATTATTTTAAAATTATAAGAGTGTATTTAAAATGAGGTGTAAAGAGTTGAAAAAGGTACAAATAGAAAACCCAATATCCTTTGCCTATTTTTATTTTTTTTGTGGTGAACATTTTAATTGAATATATAGATCCAAATTATAATATGTTTAGAATCATTAGTTTAAATCAATTTTGATTGAAAATAATATAACATACAAAAATTTTATAGTGTAACATATACTTTTCTTAAAATTATAATATGTAAAAATTTTATTCGTTAACAACTAAGAGTTATAGTTCTAATTCCCTTTACAAGCACCACATTAATCATCTCGTCGACAGTAGTAACGTACCTTTGCAGCCACGCTACAAAAGGTAGCAACAACTGGCACGCTGTTTTTCTGATTTGTAACTATACTATTTTTTTATCCCATTGTTTTCATTATAATTTTGCCATTAGTGTCTTTTATACAATGTATCATTTGGATCCAAGGCGGCAAAATTAAGAGAAATGAATGTAGACGTATTTACGCCCACAGCCACCATTTGAAGATGGAGATTGAATCATACTATAACTAAAAACCATTTACACCCGATGTTACATTAAATGCAACATCTGATAATAGTTTTTTCTTGTAAGGACTAAAATACCTTAAACTAGTTAAGCACTTTCTTTTCCTCTTTCTTCCACGCTATCTTTTTTTCAAATTGCTAATGATAGGAATACATGTATAGAATTTTAATTCTAGTGCGATGATATAATTGTGACATTTTCTACAAATATTTTTTTAATGATATAAATCAATTCAAGCCTTTAATTTGTGGCATGCTTGTAAAGTCCTCAAAAATGTACTCCATAACACCCTAGTCCAAAACGGCTAATGCATCTTTTTTTATAAGGGTTAATGAGATAATTGACCCAATTATATTTATTAAATTAAAGTATGACTCTAATTTATAAAAAATTTATAAATGTCTCATAATAATATCATTAAAATTTTTTATATCTAATTATATAATACAATATATAATATCATTAAGATAATTACTATATCATTAATGATATTTTTAAGATATTTTAAATATTGTATTAGATTTTAATTTCATAACAATAATTTAGAACACGTATTGTAATTTTTTCTTTTCATAAATCCATTTGAATGCCAAATATGACGTGGTGAAGAAAACACCAAATCCAAACTACTTCCACCAGTCTTGGACGTAGTACCTTTCTACTTACCAGGCCAATCCATCAAAACACCATGTACACGTTTAAAATTGTGATCTTCTAAATTCAAAAAAAAAAAAAAAAAAAAAAAAAACCACATTCTCGACCTATTTTTCCCAATTTACCACAATCATGACTTGCAACTAATAGCATGTTTAGCAAACCAGCTTGAATAAGGTCAAATACTATAGCATGTGAGACTTTATAGTGCAGCTGTTTTTTGCTTTACATTATAACAGCAGAAAACTTTACAGTGGATGATTCAAACTGTTGAGTTCAAGCCAGTGTGCCAAAGATGCTATAGACAAAGCCACTCTTTTTGTAAAGGAACGTTGTTTGCAGATTTTTAATCAAGATGGTCAACAACTAAGCGCATGCAGTAAACACAAAACTGAATGTTTTGACCACTGAAAATGAATAACAATCCAAGTCTCGCTAAGCTAACCGCTATCAATGTTAGTGCAAAATCAGATATGTATACGTGAATAATCTGAAATACAACCATATAATTTTCATGAGATCCCTCCATCTTCCGTTACACTGGTCAAATCCCCTTTGCCCACCCATCAGCCAAGAACCCAAATGTGTACAACTATATGCCATTTACAGGACCAACGCGAACAACAAAAACATGAAACAGCAATATCCAAGCAGACTCAAGAAAAAATCCATACTCGCAGAAAGAGAGAGATGACAAAAGCACGTAGAATTTCTTTTTACCTCCTATTTGTTTCGAGGACTAATCTCCACTTTGGACGACTAATGTGACTAATATTATCCCAATTCTGTGAATGCAGAAAATGAACCTTAAGAATGGCATTATGCCTTTCTCAAAATTTTCCTTACCTTCTCCACCCAACCACCCAAAAAAAAAAGAAGGAAAAAGATGGAAAAAGGAACCATCCTCGTCTTCTGTGCCCATTTTCTTTTTCTTGTTTCAAGTTTAAGCGATATGAATGCACAGTGCACCGAGCAACAAAACCTATCGACAACCTATTATCCAATTGCCACTTAACTATGGACAGGAAAAGAACCTGCGGATTTATGGAAAATGACTTCTTCTCAAACCGTACTCAAGACGTATACAAATTTGGAGTGTGTTGCATACTGCTAGGAATCGATGGGAGGATCAAATACCATTTCCTGCATCAGAAGGAAAACAAATTTCTCTGACAAGTATTGTAGATGACAATGGATGCAGGATCTTAATCAATTACAATTAAAACATCGAGAGAGAGAGAGAGAGAGAGAGAGAATGTTTTTAAGGATAACCTGATCACAGACAGGGCAAGCTTCACTTCTTTCCATCCATTCAAGAATGCACGCAAGGTGAAAATGATGCTCACATTTTGTGGAAAGCTTTGGGTTCTCCGTGTCATACTCTGCACGGAAGAAAAAATGGCTGAAATTGATTTCTAATAATCCTTAAAAAGAATTTCAAGTTATCACTCACAAATGGAAAGAGAATAATGAATACAAAATAGCACAAATTGAAAAACCAATGCAACTAACAATAGGAGGTTTAACAAAGAAGCTTTATTCGATAAGAAATAAAATGCAGTTGCACTAAGGATTTTACCGTCCAAACAGATTGGACAAACATCCTCTTCCTCAGTTGTTAAAACAACAGATTCCACCGACTTTGAGAGTTCAACTTCCAACTCTTTTTTGTCACCAAGTTCGAAATCATTATGTGCTTTGCAGTCTGATTCCTTCAAGTCTTCACACTTAACTGAAGGATCTTGAACGTTTCCACCACCTGCTTCTTGAACAGTATCAGAATTTGTTGTCTGTGCAGTCGCTCCGTTCTTCTCAACACTAATTTCTTGAGCCACTGGCGGAGTATGAGGGCATCCAGAAGCCACATCATACGGCATCGGCGCAGGAGGTGGTCTGTAAGTGTCGGGGCTGGAAGTATCCAAATTAGTATCAACAAGAAGCCCAGAAGAGAGTGTAGGGCCGCGTTGAGATGACAGAGGCACATGCTCTTCCGATGATCTTGGGTACTGCAGAAAAATTAAAGTCGACAAACTTTATCATATGGCAATGGGTAGACAATTGAATGTTTGATAAAATAAACTTGCTTTTTTTCCTCTTCTAGTATCTAAAAATGAAATCTGATGATCTATTTCTCAACCCTTCTCGTCTGATCAATTATTCATGTAAAAGAGAGAGTTGAACACCGCAAAACAAAATAGAGAGAAAACCATGTAATGTGTAGGAAGTGTTATACTGACATAACAGTATGTAGGTGCACTGTTGAGTTGAGTTCCTTTAGAGGAACAACAGCAGCAACCTCCCATCTTCTTTTACTTATCCCCGCCGCAAATCTATAGCTTCTTGCACTTGGTTCAGCATGTCCTCTTTATCCAAAAACAAAAGTTAACAATTGCAATTTACAAACATAGGCAAGATCAAACTTCATGTCATAAAATACCGATAAATATCCCATAAAACATGTGCACTTCCTTGAGCAAAAACTTATGCAAACAAACTACCAAAAAGTATATCAAATACCCAAAAAAAAAAAAAAAGCTCTAAGGCAAGATTGATATAAACTCTAAAAGGAATAACTATTAACACAAGATTATCACTAATTTGATGAACTTGGCCTTAACAAACATATCTACAGCGTGATACGGATCAATCAAATCAATATTCACAAACCTAACATCACAGCTCAACTAGCTAAATCAGCTGATAGTTTAACTTCAAAAACTCCTTCTAAACTCCTTTTCACCAACTCCACAACAACCAGTACACAAGGAATAATATCCTATCCAAGCAATTCAAATTACAACAATACAACATATGTATATATATGCATATATATATATAAATCCAAATCAATTCGATACATATGAATATGAAACAATACCTATTGAAACGAGCAGAAGATTATCGATACATATAATCACACCGAGTAACAACCACAAAAAGCAAGAAAGAGAGCAAAAGAGGTAACAAACAAGAATTCAGAGAATTCGAACCGATCACGAAATTCGATTTTCTTTTCCCGTTTAGAAAGGGAGAGAGAAATACAGGAACTCGTAGCGGTTGTTTGTTACCTTATTAGCAGCGTCGGGAAAGGGGAGAGAAATCGGAATCGGAACCGGAATGGCTGCGGAGGAATTGGGAATTGGAATTGTCAAAGAGGTGGACTGGGTTGAGTTGGGTCTTCGTCTCCGTTTATAAAGCCACAGTTGAGCTTTTCGAGTGCTAGAGAGAGAAAAGAGAGGAGAGAGAGAGAGTTGCAGTGGAAAATGGACTTGGAGATAAAAATGGTGGAATTTTTAGACAGGAGAGAGAAAATCCGTTTTGTCATCCCGTCCTCCACGCAACTTGCTGGACCTAATGGCACGTGGATGTCGCACTCTGTTATTTGTTGGGCTGGGCTCTCAACCTTCGAGCATAGAAATTTGATGGGCTTAGTTTTCTCCTTTGAAATTGGGCCTACTATGGGCCCTTGGTAGCGAAATTGTAGGCCTAACTTTTGAGGGTTTTTTTTGGGAAAAAAGTACCATATGTGTCTAAATTATTGTTATGAAATTAAAATCTAACACAATATTTAAAAAATCTTAAAAATATCTTTAATAATATAGTAATTATCTTAATGATATTACATATTATATTATATAATTATATATAAATAATTTTAATGATATCATTATGAGACATTTGTAAAATTTTTATAAATTAGAGTCATATTTTAATTTAATAAATATAATTGGGCCAATTGTCTCATTAACCCTTTTTTTGGTGGATAGGTTTAAAATAATGTGGTTTTCAACTTTGTGATTTAGGCTGATAGTTTTAAACTATATGGTTTAAAGTGGTTTTGAACTGACGTTTTAAATATAAAGGTTTAAAATAAAAATAAAACATCACATCAACTTTTAAAAGAAAAATTGATGTTTGAAAAACTATATAGTTTATGAATGAAAATGAGAATGTGAATGATTTTTGTTGTAGAAAATAGTTCAAAATGGTTAGAACTCAAGGGGATCAAGTTCTTTAAACTAACAGTTTAACCTGTTTTAAATAATTCTCACTATTCTAAACAATTTGAAACTTGTGCCTACCAAACATCCATTCTTGTGAACCACCCATATATTCAAAAACCACTTAAAACATTTTAAACAAGCAGACCAAACAACACATAAAAGTTTGGAAGTAAATAGCATATTTACAAATTATAAAAAATTTTAAAATTTTAACTTCTCTTTTTTAATTTTGCCCTTAGTTTTTTTTTTTCCTTTTTTTATTTTTCAACGACGACGGGAGCATTTGAGTTTAGTCGAAGAACTCATAGAAACAATAAAGAGAATAGATTGGAAGAGAGAATGTGGAGGAGAGAGAGACTTTCAAAATGGTCATTTGTGTCATTTACCTAACTAATAAATCCATAATAAGACTTAATCAGCCTATTCATTATTGTTTCTAAAAGTTTGGTCTATTAATTTTATTTACTTTGTCTTTTTGACTTAATTTCCTCATTCTTCCCCCTTACTACTCAATGTAGTCGTAGGATATAGTCGTCTAGCATACTCAACTTCATTCTTTATTTTGATATGCTTAAAAGTTTTCAGCAAGGGACGACAATTGTGGCTATTACACGGTAATCCAAGTCAAAATCCATTCTAAATTAGAAGATTTGGATTTGATATAAATGAGTTTGGGTCATGATCCGGGAGATACAGTTAGACACGATTAATCAACATGTTATATTTGAGTAAAACTTCTTACAAGAAGTGACATAGGTTGACATGATTAATTCTATGTTTCATTTACAATTCAGTTATATATTTTACAAATTTCTATGATTTATTAAACATAATAATATAACTTTTGAATTTAGTGATCTGCTTTTATTTGTTTTTCTTGACAAAAAAGATTAATTCATGAATGCGTGTTAAACATTTCATAATATCATCAAATGGATCACAATCATGTTGAATATGTGTAACATAATAATTTAAAAGAATTATGGGAATTGGTTATGTTGACTTATATTTTAATTGTATGTTTGGGTTGACATTTTCTATCATACTGTACAATTATTAAATAGGTTGACGCCAACACCTCCTGTGAATATATATTGTCATTATTAATTTTCAGAATATTTTTGGTAATTGAAATGAGATATATGCATAGCACATCCAAATTTAATAAAAAAAAATCTTTGCCCATGGCATTAACTTAGGAGGCCATATAAATCCAAATTTAATCCAAAAAAAAAAAAAAAATCTTTGCCCATGGCATTGATTTAGGGGGCCTCTTTTATGGCCTAAGACTTCATATCATAAATTATCCTTTAAGGTTTTAATAAGCAATTTGGAGATTTCTCCTTAGCCGCCTTGAATTAATTATTAATTCAGTGCGTATCCTTCGATCGGATTGGTTACTGGAAATAGGGTTAGGCCAGCTCTAGGCTAATAGGGGAGAGGATATGAATTCAATCTCCCGGCTGTAGAATAAGCTAGTTTCACTCGGGCAAGACTTTCTAACTGCTTAGACTATCTAAACTACCAATATTCTTAAAGACCAAATCGTCACAAATTTAGAAATTCAAGGCCTGCCATATCATCACCCACTTCTCATAAAATAAATTATAAAAAAACTGTCCAACCTCTATTATATTTTTGAATGATGACCAAAATGTCTTAGGTTGTTATCAACTTATATACCTATAGGCTCAAATTCTCATAAAAAAAAAAACTATGGGCTCAAATGATTAGAAAAAAAGAAAAAACTATTTAGCCAAATCAAACCATGTGGTGTGGTGGCTGAAGTGACCTCCATTTAAAAAAAACAATAGTATTTAGCTAGCAATATTATTTATCTTTATAAGACTACAACTTTATCTGAATCTCACAGATAAAGTCAACCTGAACCTTAAAATGAGGTTATAACCCGATACGTTTATATAACATATTTCTTATTTAGCATTGTAAAAATATGCAATCTCTGCTGACGTGGCGGCACATTAAAATAATCCCACTGTGTTTAGGGTATGCCTAGCCATTGTTTAATAAAGACAAATTATAGTGCCATATTTTAAAGCCTTAAAAAATATGTTGATTGGCAGGCCCCACAATTGTCTGCTAATGCTCTTTCTTAATTATCTTTCTTTGGGTTTGAAAGGGTGAACAGGTGGACGCGTATTCTTTAATCAACTGTGAACTTAAAACAATTGATAGATCATTAATCTCATGACTTTTTTTTTTTTTAATTTAACTCAAACATACAATAGGATTTTCAAAATTAAACTCAAAAACTTTTTATGCGTTATGGATGTTATAAGTCACTACCCACTTCAATTCCCTCTTGCAAAGATAAAACTCTGTTTCTTTTTTCTGTTTTCTTTTTTTAACTTTCATGATTCAACTCCACGGAATTTTCAACGGCTATATATATTACTAAAATTCTAGAAGATGATGGCAACCAATTACTTTTTGCGCAAAGTATGTGCAGGGACTAATAAGGGCTAAACGACACTACAGAGTGTGCACCATTATGAAGTTGGGATTAAAATTTAAAAGGGTCACATCATCTACAAGACTACAATGAATAAAAAAGAATCCCAAGCGACAATTGAGCAAACAGCTTAGGTTACAACATGCATTTTGACCCTTCTAGTAGTAGATTGTGTTATTTTCACTATTAAACTAATTTTTTGACAATCTAATTTATGATTGAAAATAATTTTACATAGTATATTGTAAATCTTTTATACAAACAATCAAAGATATCAATATGTTGAAAAATTTGTCGAACAATAAAAATAAGATGATATACTAATTGGGTCAAAAAATATATTGTATGGTAAGGACTCCCAAATAATATATGCAATGAATTTAAAAGAAAAAGTTAAAGTGATAAGATGTTTGAGAGAATAGTTAAACTTTAAACTTTAAATTACAAATAATATAAAACTTTCACATATTATAATATAAAATAAAAATACGTTATAACATAAATTTCTCTAATATTACAGTATACAGTTTAAAATTAAAAGAGGACACTTTTCTCTCGTTACCCCCATGAGATTGAGAGGGAAGCAGAAGAAGCAGAGCATCATTAATTTGAGTTTTTTTGACCCTTCGCGGAGTGCAAAAGAAGAGGCTTACGCAAAACCCAAAAAGACAATAAAGAAAAGAAAAAACGGCTCATTGGTAGCACATCAAGTTTTCTAATTAGCCCGCGGTACAAAAGATCACGTGACATCAGATGACAGTACAATAATGTGTCCTGCCCAGTTACAAACCTAAGATTGTATTTTATTTTATAGTAAGTTTCATCCAACTTCTCTTGTTTATTTTCAACAGGGATTCTAACTCTCTCTCTCTCTCTCTCTCTAATGTTTGAACTTAAACAGAGAAGCCTTTGTTTTTTATCATGTGATTGGATAAAATTCAATTGCCAATATTATTAAACAAAAAGAATGCCTACCTGATTGAATTTTATATTGGGAGTATTCTAATGTCTTATATGACTGTGAAAGTATTTTTTTGATTAATTTACTTTCCCAACTCAACAATTATAACTAATAAGCACTTTATTTGCTAATTAGATAAATAAATATTTTCCCCTGCCAATTATCCTAATTTTCTCCTCTTGAGTGCCTTGTCCGTTAAGAAAAATTTAAAAGATCGATGGCTTACACTTATATCCTAGACACACCGCAGCCATATTATATGCAAAGCAAAAATCCTTTGTGGGGCCCGGGTTGAGTCGGGACGTGAGATATAATAAAATGCTTAAATCAAACAGTGACAAGATCTCACTAGTTACTCATAAAAATCCTAATTGTTCAAAACCATTCAACTACATTTCTACATTGTTAGAGAATCCAAGGAAGAGTTAAATATGGTCAAACAATCAAACTCTTCCCCCTTTCATTCTACAGTTAGTTTTGATCCAAAGGTTAGAGAACAGTAGTACTAGTAGTATATGTAAATTATATTACACAAATCTTCTAAACTCTTAAAGCTCTCACTCTCCGTGTTTCTCGGGGAACTCTCCCGTTTTCCGCCTCTTCACAGCCGCTCGGATGAATTCAGTCATCACCGGTACCTCGTCTAACGGCTTCTTTAACGAAATAAACAATACAAAGAAAATTGATATGAAAGATGTATTTGTGAGTGTGAAAGAAAATTGATATGAAAGATGTATTTGTGAGCGTGAATATGCAGTGAAGGTATAAGAGTGTGAAACAGACCTGCTGTGAATGAAAATGCCGTTGAGCCATGTTAATCATGTGTTCCCTGGATGAATTTGAATGGCTGTTTGCCTAATAAATAAATAAATAATTAAGCACAAAAATTTTCCAATTTGCAGGAGAGCAATAATTAAGCCAAGTTCATAGTCAGTGAGACCTACAAGATTGAAGTATCTGCAATATCTCCGCAAGGAGTCGGTCCCTAGTCTCGCAAAGTTTACATTCTGTTCATCAAAACAAAGTATTAGAACAGAAGATTGGCATAGCAAATAATGCAGGGGTATTGAAAACCAAGTGAGAAACTAATACCAATCGAGATGTGTGGATGGATTGAACTTCTTTGTAGCCACCCCCGCGGTTTATTGACTTAGCCGACAGAATCGAGGACTTGACATGCCTAACTCTTGGCTTGCTATGCTTGTGGAACTCGGTACTACTACCTGCTTAAAGTTAAACAACATCAGAACTTTCAAGATCGTCTATGTCAAAAAGGGCAGCCAATTTCTATGTCAAAAGGTGGAACTAGATGAAACTCACAGAAATCGTTATCTTTGTCGACAATCTCGGAGCTAGTACTGGAGTTGTCATAATCAAGATCGTCTTCCTCATTCCCCGTTGGATGTTCCAGCACACTCAACGCATTCCGTTGAAGCTTAACTTCAACCCCGTTTTTCAGGACCTAGCATGACAAAAAGTATTCCTTGTTTTCAATAGAACAAACTTCTTTTTGTTTCTAAAAGAATCACTAAACCACCATAAACACAAAAAATAGAAATACTTGATCCAACTCCACCTAATCCTAAAATCTTTTAAAATTCAAGTCATCAAACAAATATTGTGAAACAAATTAAACATAATTAAACAAAAACTGTAAAATTAAAGAAAATGTATTCCCATGAGACGAAATTCATCAACTCTTATCTCGTTATATAGAACAAGAACAAAGATACAAATAAAAATATCTTGGCAAAAGGAACCAGTCAAATAATTAGAAAATTAAATTGAACCAAGAACCAACGCTAAACAGCTCCAAATAGATGAATCTTTGAAATCAAAAGAAGCAGCTATATCATACAAATTATTTGCACCAATTCATAAAATCAAATAACAAGACATTACCAACAATATAATACAAAAAACAAATGCAAAAATTTCTCGCAATAAATCTGATTTTTTTCTTTGCTCTAATTTAATTTTCTTGAGAAATATGTGTAATTCTCAAGAATAAGGACAAAGGAAATAAGAAAAAGGTCAACTCACATGGTCGGACATAATTCTTGTAATTGGTCAGAGCTTTTTCCCCCCAAGCGTTGCGGCCACAGATTATAAATTCTCTTTTTCTATTTTATATTTTCATATAGTTTCTCTCCCTTGTCAGAAAACCTAAGCCCCTTCTTTTAATTTTGCCGGAAAATCCCTAAATCCTTCTGTATTTACACATTCGGCCACGCAGAGACAGTGATCGTACGGCGCTAAAAGATGAAACCGGACAAAGTAACCGCATTGCACGCGCCAGAAATTCGGGGCCATTGAATTTCACGCGCCGTATAAACATCTACCAATCTTCTTTCGTTCTATCTACTCGGAAAGCAAATTATTTTTCTCTTAATTTTCTGTGATTTTTCCATCTGTTAATTTCCGTACTTTGTGATTTAATTTACCCATAAACAGTTACAAATATATACAATCCAATCTAAGAAAGTATTTAGCACTATATA
>CAMOHE010047832.1:6564-25568 GCA_946598075.1 Artocarpus hirsutus
CAAAACTTCCAAAAACGGGTCGAGTTGCCATATATCACTTTTGTAAAACGGGAAAACTTATCCATTAAATTCAATAAATTCAAAAGTCAAATGTTTCTTTACCAAATTAAACAAATCATCCCATAATTATGATATTTAATCATAATAAAATGTCCTTAAATAAATTCAACCTTAACACAATTTTTGTGAGATTTCTGCTGACTGCTCGTCAGCTGTCATCGGCCTGCCGATCACTAACTTCGGCCTGCCGATCTCTGAAGTCTGGCCTGCCGATGACACACCATCGGCTTACCGTTTAGAGAAAAATCACTTTGGCCTGTCGAACTGAATTGTCCGACCTGCCGAACTGCCTTAACACTCAAAAATCATTCATAACATTTAATTAACAATAAAAATACCATTAATCATATAACATTAATGACATGAATATTTGAGCACATCAATTCCACGTGAGCGTCACCTGTCATAACACTTAGAATAAAAATGGTTAGTACCATTTATAATATATCATAGCACTTATCATGAGTATATCACTTAACATCGTCATTATCATATCATAACATTTAACGCCGTCATTAACATAACATTATCCGTTACATCAAATTAAGCGGGCGTTACATGGTCGGCCGAGTAGGTGATGGTGGCGAGATCGAGTGTCACAGATATCCCGGGGCCGAGCACCTCCAAATCTGGGTGGCCGACGAGGGAGCTATCATCATCCGAAATCGAGGACTTGTCAAGTGGCTCCTTCGACCTGGGGCCACCCGTAGTTGACGAGGACCTCATGGACGTGATTCGGTTCCTATACCTGTCTAGCTAGCAGTGGATCAGAGGTGAGCTCTGATTTTTTTTTTTCGAGACCATCTTAACTTGGAGGATTTTCTTAGCTTTGCAGAGATGTCTTCCCGATCCAGTAACACTGAGGAAAGGCGCGCCATGATGAAGCGCCTTTGCCTCCAAAAGGGGAAGGCCATGGTGGTCGAGAAGAAACAGAAGAGGACTCTAAGACTCGAGCTGCCACTACGGTCCAAGCGACCATCCCATACAGTCCAAGTTCCCCCATCCCCACCAACGAGGACCAAAGCTTTGTCAAACGAGACCCAACCTCTTGCCGTTACAACCACATTAGTGCCCCCTACGGGAGACCCTCCGAGGAGGTGACCAAATTACCGCCAATACATCCTCGATCACCTTGGGGATATGATTTCTAAGAAGTCTTTTCTGGAGAACCTCCGAAGAGAGGACTTCGAGGGCCTATCCAGCGCTGCCTTCTGGTCTGTTACCAAGGTGGGTGGAAATTCTGTATCGAGCTTCTTTTTATTTTGTTTTTCATATACTCACTTCTTTCTGTCTTCTTAGGCATACGCCTTTCTAGACCTGGCCTATATGGTCAGACGAACGGAGATCAACCTGGAGAAAGAGCGGCACAAGAAGACCACCATCGAAAAGGACGGGTAAAGAAAGAGCTCGGTGGCAAGAACATCGAGCTAGAACAAATCAAAGAAGCTCTTTCCCAGGCTGAGAATGAGGCCAAGAAGGCAAAGGAAGAGGCTGAGTAGGCCAAGGTGGCAGCAAAGGAGGCGAGAAAGGCGGCAGAAGATACGAGTAATGAGGCTAGCCAGTTCCGTAACGAGGTCACCCTGCTCAGGGATCAACTGCAAGCCTCCCAAGCCGACCATTAACGTTTCTAGGAGAAGCTGTCCGGTCAACTCGCACAGGCCATGGAGGACTTTAAGGCGTCCTCGAAGGACACCGACTACTACTACTTTGGGATGACCAACCTTAAGGACTATATCATCAGAAATCACCCCGAGGCGGCGGTCTTCAACTGGTTGCTCATTGTTGAGCCAGAATAGGGCGAAGCACAGCAGCCTAAGTAAAAGGAGGTCTTCAAAGTGGACAGCAAAGACAACGGGACAACCAAGGTAAAGATGGCGAAGACGACGATGCTGGGGATGGGGCCCAAGCCTAGATTTTTTGTTTTTGATTTTTATCCGGGCTTAGGAGGTGCCCGATTATTTCTACCTCCCCACCTCTTTTCATAATAAAATTTTGTTTTCTAGTTTGTCGGTTCTCGGTATTTCCTCTTAGTTTTAATCTTCTTTTCCAAGTGCGACTGTCCCTGGATAAAAATTTCATTTTTAGAGTTTGTGGGATGGCTCCTCGGGAACAAAGTACAGGTTTCCTTCTTCGGAGTCAAGTACTTCTCGGAGTAGGTTTTTGAATGGAGGTTTTTCCAAAGTTGGATGTTCCTTAAGAAAGAATTTTTTTGAATCAAAGATTCTAAACTCTTCGCAATTACATTCTCTGAGTTCAGCGTCTCAGTGACAGAGCGTCTTACTTTCCCAAGTTAAACGTTCCTCGGAGAAACTTCCTTAAAAAAATGATTACCGAGTTTTGTCGAGTAGGGAAAGCCCATGTCTGGGTTAGGTAGAGCACAATGGCGTGTGATACCCTGTACCTTGTCGTCCCTTTAGACTTGTTTAAGTTTATTGAAATTTTTACAAGTCTAATGTTGGTCAGGCATAGTTATACTAGGGCGACTTTATTCGAATCGTTCATACAGCAACGAAATATTGGTCTGCATAATACTAGTCAGCCCCCCAGTTTGGTTAATTAGGACAACCCTCCCTCTTCGAGAGTTATGGTCTGGTCCCCCGAGTTGGAGTTACGGCCCTCCTTTTGGGAGTTGTATTGTTTTCCTTAACACACATGCTCAAAAGAATAGCGTAGGAATTTACATTTTCATTGATGTATAATATTTACATTCTAGTCTTGTTTAGTAGGACTAGTTATAAAAAGAATATAGCCATAGGTCAAAAAGAGTTTTTGGCGTTGGTTAGCAAAAGAATTTTTTAAGGAGTTCGGTGTTCCAAGGATAACCGAGCAAGTTGCCTTCCATGTCAGACAATTTATAGGTGCCTAATCGGATGATTCCAACAACTTTATATGGCTTGTCCCACTTTGGACCAAAGGAACCCAGCCCAGGCTGCTGAGGACTCGAACTACTTTGTGTTATCCGTTACGATGGTATGCGGGATCCCAAACCGACAGATGATGTTTCTCCATACAAAATTGGTACACTTGGCTTTAGTCATGTTGGTGCATGGCTCTACCTCGACCCATTTGGTTAGGTAATTGATGGCCACAATGCATTACTTAAATTGAAATCAAGCTTGAGGAAGAGGGCCGATAAGGTCGATGGCCCACTTAGCGAAAGGCCATGCTGATGTTACCACGGTGAACAGTTCTGCGTGGTGTCCAGGCACTCTCATGAATTGCTGGCATTTTAAGCATTTTTGTGCAAAGTCTTTATAGTCCTTATCCATGGTCAGCCAGTAATAGCCATGCCGAAGACATTTTTGGGCCAAAGACCGCCCCTTGGAGTGATTACCACATAGGCCCTCATGGATCTCCTTCATCAGATATTGAACTCCTTTGGGCCCTACGCACTTCAAACACCGTGTAGTGTAGCCTCGTCGATATAGCTTCCCATCGATCATTGAATACCGAACCAAACTACTGCAAATTCGGCGTGCCTCTTCTCGGTTGCCAGGCAATTCGGCTATGGTCATGTATTAGATGATCAGGTCCATCTAGGTGGTCTCCTGCTTTTCAGCTACACTTGTAACTTCTTTATTAATACTCAATTTAGGCTAGCCTTTCAATGGGAACCAATGTTAGCTCATTGTCGCCCAGGCCCAAGGCTAGCCGAGCAAGCGCATCGGCCTCGGAGTTTTTCGATATAGGGATCTGCTTGAATGAATAAGATTTAAATTGCCTGAGCAACATCCTAACCTCTTGTGAATATACGGTTATGGATTCCGTCCAGGCTTGAAACACCTTAGTAACCTATTGGACGATGAGTATGGAGTCGCTATGGATAACTAGGTGGTCTACTCTGAGATTCCTGGCGATTTCGAGTTCGGCCAATAGTGCTTCATACTCCGCTTCATTGTTAGAGGCCTTGAAATTGAATCGAAGTGCGTAGATTGTCTTATATCCATCTGGGTTTGTTAACACCAGCTCGGCATTCAAACCTTTTGTGGAGGAAGACCCATCTGCAAAGAGCTTCCATTCTGGTTCTAACGTGGCGTAACCTCCTTCACTATAGCTGGGGGCATCTGGGACTTTCACGGATGCCTTCCGGCAAGTGGTGTTCCTTGCTTGGTGTCGGTGAACTCGGCAATGAAATTTGCGAAGGCCTGGGCCTTGATGGCCATCCTTGGTACAAAGTGAATGCCATATTGGCCAAGCTCAACCGACCATTTGACAATTCGTCCCGTTATCTCCAGACTCTAAGAAACTTACTAGAGGGGGAATTTTGTCAGGACTCGTATAGTGTAGCCAGGGAAATAAGGCTGGAGTTTCTAAGCAGAGGTGACTAGGGTGAATGCTAATTTCTTAAGTGGGGGTACCTCTCCTCGGCTCCCTAGAATGTGTGGCTTGTGTAATAAACGGGCTTCTAGACTCTGTCTTCTTCTCAAACAAGGGCCAAGCTAATAGTCCTTTATTACACTGCAAGGTAGGCGTACAAAATTTCTCCCGGTAAAGGTTTGGATAGGAGTGAACGCGTGGCTAAGTACCTCTTTAAATTCTGGAAGGCTTCTTCACATTCTCTGCTCTACTCAAACCTCCCCTTGAGTGCTTGAAAAAAGGGATAGCACTTGTCGGTAGATTGGGAGACAAATCTAGAGAGGGCTGCTACCATGCCTGTGAGTTTGTGCACCTCTTTTAATGTCTGTGGTGAATGCATGTCTATAACAGCTTGAGCCTTAGCTAGGTTAACCTTGATACCTCTTTTATTAACCACAAATCCAAGAAACTTACCCGAGCTGACCCCAAACGCATATTTCATCAAGTTGAGTTTCATCCCACACTCTAAGATAATGTCAAAGCTTGCTCGGAGATCAGCCATATGATCCACTGATTGGACAGATTAACTAGCATATCGTCCACATAGACTTCTATGGTTTTGTCCATCAGCCAAGCAAACATCTTGTTGATGAGGTGTTAGTAGGTTGCCTTTGTATTCTTAAGTCCAAAGGGCATTACTACGTAGCAGTAGAGCCCTTGGTCGATGACAAAAGCTGTTTTTATTTTATCTTCCTCGGCCATCCGTATTTGGTTATAGCCGGAATAGGCGTCCATGAAGCTGAGTAGCGCATGCCCCGTAGTTGCATCAACGAGCTAGTTTGTTCAGGGCAGTAGAAAGCTGTCCTTGGGGCAAGCTTTATTTAGGTCGATGTAGTCTATACAAACACACCACTTTTCATTCGCCTTCTTGACTAGGACCACATTTGCTAACCACTTTGGATACTTTACTTCTCAGATGATTCTTGCTTTTAACAACTTCTAGAACTCTTCATTGATATCGGCATACCTTTCGAAGTTGAAGGCCGTTCTCTTTTGAATAACTGGTTTGTACTCTGGTAGGACGTTAAGCTAATGATAGATTATGTTTGGATCAATACTGGACATGTTCTCATGAGACCATGCAAACACATCTCGATACTCCGTAAGGAGCTTCTCCAGGTCGGCCTGGACCTCAGGTTTTAGCTGAGAGTCGAGTTAGACCATTCGGTTAGGATATGCTGGGTCCAACATGAACGGCACCAAATCCTCAACAGGGGTGGCCCTCACCTCCTCCTTGGGCATACGGGGGTTAAGGTTGGAAAGCGTATTTGGTGTCAGCTCGGCTGGGAATTATATCTCATCAACCTTGTATATTGACGAAACATTCAACCACTGAGCTAATGTAGCCCTAACAGACTTAGCATAACAAGCTGGGGAATCTTCCTGTCACAACCTGATTATACCAACCCTGTTGTCCATGGGGAACTTCATGGCCAGGTGGTAAGTAGAAACCACCGCCTTCAGTGCATTTAGCATTGGATGACCAATAATAATATTATACTAGGAGGGTTTCTCGACAACCAAGAAGTCGACGACTTGTGTCACCCGAGCAGCACCCTCACCGAAGGTGACTGACAGGCTAACCTTCCCTGACTGCTCTAATGCAATCTCCTATGGAGCCATAAAGCGGGGTTTGGACTGGAACAAGGGTAGCATTGCTGATCTTCAACTTGTCATACGCTTACTTAAATAGAATGTCAGCTGAACTACTATTGTCAATCAGCACACGCCATACTATATTATTGGCGTGGCGATGTGCAATTCGCACACAAGAGCATCATTGTGTAGGTGAATTAATTTATCTGCCTCCTTTTCTGTGAAAGTGATTGGCATATCTTACTAGTGGCAAATCTTGCTGATGTGCTTGGACATATTTATGAGCTCACCTCTTTCCACCACCCGAGCTTCTCGGATGTAAGCTCGCTGCCCACTTGACGTGTCCTCGGTAACAGGCCCTTCAAAAATAGTATGTACAATGTTCGGGGGTTCCGAAGCATTCCCACCATTGTTGCATAGGCAGTTTGGCTCGTCTCGGCCCGGTTAGTCGTTTATCCCGACAACGGAGCCTAGAGTTAAGACTCGCTTTACAAACTCTCTTAGATGTCTGTATCGAACTAGTCTCTCGATTTGGTCCTTAAGCTGAATACAGTCACGGGTATTGTGTTCCACATCTTTATGAAAAATTACAATATTTTGTTTGGTCCTACTTTGCTTTGTTGCCCTTAAGCTTGGCCGGATCAACTAATAAGTTCCTTCTGCTCACTTGGGCGAGTACTTTATCTATGCTCGCTACTAGGGGCATGTAGCTCTGGAACTTCCCGGTCGATGTTTTCGGCTTGTCGGTTTTTTTTTTCCTTCTTCTGCTTCTTGTTTTGCTCAGCGTTGGTCTGTTCAAGCACTTTCTTCTGCTTTTTCTCTTTCTTCGTGCCACTGCTACTAGCTTCTTCTCTGCAGCTCTTTATGTATTCAACCGCATCGACATACCTTTAGGTGTAGCCGAGCATCTGTGAAAACATACTCGGCTACTTAAAGGCCAACGATCAGGTAAGCTTCTCATCTCGGAGACCCCTTACGAAAGCATGATTAAGGGTCTATCTTCAACGTGCTTAACTTCAAGGCCTGCTCAGGTAAGCCTATTTATATAGTCCCTGACATTGCCCTCTCCTTACTTAACAGCATACAAATAAGTAATCTCCTTCCTCCTTGTTTTGGTCGTGGAGAAGGCCGCCGAAAAAGAGTCAGAAAGCTGCCGAAAGATGTGATGGAAGCTAGCTCAAGTTGTCGGAACCATTGCCGAGCTGGTCCGGTCAGGGTCAGTGAAAAGGCCTTGCATATTGCTACATTGTTGGCATTTTGAAAGAACATGTGTCCTCGGTACAACTCAATATGCTCATCAGCATATGTGGTCCCGTCATAGGCCTTGGTTTGCAAGACCTTAAATTTAGGCTGCATAGGGGCTCGTATAATAGTGTCTGTGAATGGTAGGTCTAAGGCACCTACATCTAGCTCAAGTCACTGAAACCATTGTCGAGCTGGTCCGGTCAGGGTCAATGAAAAGGCCTTATACATTGCTGCATCGTTGGCATTTTGAAGGAACATGTGTCCTCGGTACAACTCAATATGCTTATCAGCATCTATGGTCCTGTCATAAGCCTTGATTTACGAGACCTTAAATTTAGGCGGCATAGGGGCTCTCATAATAGCGTCTATGAATGGCGGGTTTAAGGCACCTACGTCATCCAAGCCAAAGTAATTGTTGCGGATTTCGTCGATTTGGCACTACAACTTCTGAAATTGGCGATTGTTCATATCCTTGGGCAGTTTGACCCTATAGGGTGCTCCACCCTTTACGCAGTCATCTGCCCCAGGTTGACAACCCTATTGTGCTTCTCCCTAGCATCCGAGCCAATCAAACACGGATATTCGTGAGCCTTGTGGTGACAAAACTCATGCCCCTTGCGGGCCAAGACGTCTTTTCTGGACGAGTCTATTGTTAGCCAAGATGCCATGTGTCAGCTTCACTAGGGTCGACGGCATTCCGTCCTACTCGACCCCAAGCCTGGTCAGCCGGGGCTAGAGGCAGGAGGCCAAGAGCCACCTGGCGCTATGCCTGTTGTGCGAGCTACTAGGTGAGTATCCGAATAGCATTTGTTAGTTCTAGGATAGAGGTCTTGGCCAACTAGGTCCTGTAATTGTTCGGCCCTTGTCGTGCTTCATGGACCCCCAGAACGAGATATTATGGCTCGGGGGCTGCCCCTCGGTGTGGCCAGATTTTGATTTCGGTTTTAGGCATCTCCTAACCCCTCTTGTCGAGCAGCCTCGTCTCGGGCATTATCTCGAGTTACCATCTCGGTTCACTGTCCTATGGATAGAGACTTCAAATGAAGGCACGGGTGGCCCTCCTTCTAGCACCAAAACGTTGATGCTTACGGGTGTTTCACGACGGATCAAGACCACGTGCGGCTGCACACGGTGCTTAGCTCTTCCTTGCTCGTCTCTACCTGATCGGATGAACCTGCAGCAAGAAGAGGAACGTTTTGAAGACAAGAAAAAGGCTAGTCAGTCAATAGACAAAGGCTCTCTGATGCTCAAGGCAGGAATTGCTCGGCAGAGAACGGGAGGTTGTTAGGTGGGGAAGAGCATGCATGCTTTAAATGTAATAAATGCTTCTTATTTATAGGTTACAACTTGGACCGGGTGTTAGGTGGGTTTTGCCCACAACCCTTGTGTCACATCAAGGCTTGTCAGGTGACAGAGGACAAGTGTCATACCCTCCACTGGTGGATCGTTTCCCATCCGACGGTGAGTTATCCGCCGTCTGTTGGCCAGTAATGGTGAGTGGCAGCCCACTTTTAGGTGAAAAGAATCCGACCCGAGCTAATACTTGATCCGAGGAGGCAACCAATTACGGTGCGGCCCAGAGGGCCTTGAAAAGCACCTCGGATAAGCAGTCCAGGCTCTTCAGGATCAGTTTTTGGTTCCACGTAGCTTTGCCGAGCTGGGTTGTCGACCACCTAAAGTAAGGCTCCTTAACGACGACGTCGAGCTCACCCTCAACAATAAATATAGTATGTTTTTCAACAGTTAGATCTACATAAAGCAATGGAGGTTTGAAAATGTATACTACCACTAAAAATACCCATAAAACCTTTTATTATTGTAAATTAAAGAGAAATACCCTTCAACAATATCTAATTCGATTCGTCATCGGGCAGAATGAAAGCGTGACTTCTTTATTTGTCCATATGGTGGGCTTTGGTGTCTCCGACTAATAACTCAAAGACGTGTTCACACGTCCACCATGACTTTAACCTTTCCTAATTAATTAATTCCTGTGAGAATCTTTTGCTTTCTTTACGATGTGCATATACCATTTAATATTTTTGTTTTTTCAAGGGAGTTCTTCTATATTTAGGTCGCACTTTACATATCTTTCTTGCTGATCTGGTCCTCCGCACACATATCCGGCAAATTGACTTTTACGATGTATGATATAATACGATATATATATATATATATAGATTCATTTAATATTGAACTTGTACCATAAAGAAACGTTAATAACAATAAAATGATGTATATGAATAAACATACACAAATAATTTATTAGAGTATTTACTTTACGTAACAAAGAGAGTTGTAGTACTATCTGCATTGATCTAAATTATGTAGCTAGTTGAGAATAAAGATAATTAAAGTGGACAAGAAATAAATTTGTTTTCAGTCTCGATCTATTTACGTCCTTGATTGAATTTCTGTCAGGCTGATAGATAGCGACACTTTATTTTTATTTTTCATTTTTTCCTCTGAGAGGAAACTGTAATTAGTAAATGGGAAAATTCATTATTTAGCGATGAACATGGCTAAATGAAATTATAAAATAAAATGTAATTAGAAGAAGAGGAGGGAGCAGAAATTGATGCAATAGATTAATCTATCTATTCAATATGCCACATGGAATAGCTATTTTTTTAAGCTTGAATTATTCTTTCTTTGAACATGGGCGGAAACTTTTGGACATTTTCATATCACTTTTGACTTGTCTACATTTCTCAAAAAGCCAAATTATTTACAGACCTAGCTTTATTAGTTTTTCTGTATTCTACTTAAGCAAGGACCACAAATTTTGTTCGCATCTTTTTTTGACAGGCAAAAAGTGCCTCTGCTACTCCAAGCACAATCATTTAAGCATATTTTAGGTTTATAAGTGAAAATTGGAAAATATAAAAAAAAGATTTATATAAATGAAAAAAACAAAGTAAATAAAAAGAAGCCAAATCAATAAGGTGTTTGAAAGTGTGGTAAAAATCGTTGATTAAAACTATTTTTACTGTAACATATGAGAGCTTTATACTGTTGTAATTTTTTGTTGTTATCGTATGACATTATTCATAGTTTTCGCTACTCAACGGAAACACCGTGCACGTATAAAATTTATGCTCTCTGTTTTCTTGCTCACGCAAACTAAGGTCAACCATTAATGTCTTTTCAACACGTGATTGTAGATTGTAGATGAATAAAATTTACAGGCCAATGGCTAATTTGGAATCAATTGGAGAGTAACCCGATTATTTGGAGTCCATTGAATGTATGAACAATAAATATATAAGTGCATGAAAAGGGAACTTAGAAAGTGTTGTAAGAATTAAAACTTTTTTATAGTGTGGCTTATTTTTTAATTACTGTGACATATTGAAGTTTTACATTATAACAAAAAAAAGTTTTGGTTGATACTGATTTTGCTAAAAATCCTTGAAGCAAATAAGAGGTTCAATATTTATAGTAATTTACCTTTAAGATGAGAGCTAAGTATATTGTAATGTTAGGGTTTTGACTAAGGAAATAATAGTACAAAGTTGGCCGAGAATGACAATGTGGAGCTAGAGTTCTTCAATGAACGTTGATTATGCAGAGAATAAGGGTGAAAATTCTTCATATTCCTCGTTTTTGGGCATAAAATGATCCCATATTTGCAAGAGACATTTTGTTGAGGCTGTTAGGATTTTTAATCCTATTCATTTTTGTTGACTTCTTGTACCAAAATATTTCAAGTTAGCTAATCTTTTGTTGCAGGGATTTTATTAATTAAATCAGGATTTTTGTGTTTAATTTTAATTTGTTTATCTAGTAACTTGAGGCCTGAGTTATTTTAAATCTTGAAACATTTTCAAAATCAGTTTAAACTACACTTTTTGCATCAGACTGTCACCACAGTACGTAGATTTTCCGGGTTCTATATGTCGTTTGCCCTATGCTAGCCAGAATTTTAGTTACTTAAAACAAGCAGATTTTTAAAAACTGAATTTAAATTTCAAGTCAAATCAGTTTAGATTCGACCTTAGATCAAATGAATGAATCTCTTTTCCTTTTTACAAAATTATGTTTTCTTTTAATATTTTAATGTCTTTTAAACATTTAAAATATTTGTCAATAACTATTTTGAAGGTGTTTTTATATTTTTATTGTGTCCTTATTGTCAAAAAATTAGTGATAGGTAAACTGGTTGAAACTCAATTCTTAAAAATATGAAAAAATCTTTGTAGTTTCAAAAAACCTAAATATAAATTAAAAAGAGGTTTTCTATAGTTACACAATTATCCTAACTAAATATTTAACAAGTTCTCTGTCCTATCATCTAGCTAGTATGAAAAATCTAATAAATAATCTGAAATCCATAGTATTTTTTTTTAAAGAATTATTTCGGTGGAGTGAGATATTCTGTGAGTAAGATATATATATATATATTAATTACTCTTATCAAACTTAGAATTTAGAAGGGACCATAATTTTTGGTCACATAATTCACTCAAGACTGAATAAGAGTAGGCTTTTCTTTTCAAGGATCAACTGAGAATCTGAGAGGCTACACAGTCATATTTTTTGTCCACAAAATTCAGTAATCAGTATCCAGAAGGCAAACGGCAAATCACATCAGTACAAGAAGGTCTTCCAACTGCACATTGGACTTTAGCTTTGATTTTTTTTTTTTTTGTTTCAATAATTAGCTTACCACTGTGAGGCCGGCCTTTAATTTTCTTCGTGTGGAAAAATATGTGCAAATTCTACCTTTGTAGCTTGTCTCCGAAATCACTTTACACAAAATAATAATAATGATGATAATAATAATTTAATAAGTTTGACTCCAAACCATAATGGGTGTATTTGGTAAACCTGTTTCAATTAGATAGTTAGACATTGAAATTGTTATAGTATAATGCTCTCATATGCTACAACGTAAAACAAAAATATACTACAATATAAAGCTCTCACATGTTATAATAAAATCGTTTTAACTTTTAGTTTTAACTGCACTATCAAATACATTAAATAATGTCTTAAGAGAATTTTATGATATGATTAAAAAAATCCTATAAATGTAGTACTATGTTAGACCACAAAACCACAACAAAACTATATTAAAATAAAACAAGTATAACAAAGAAAAAAATAACAGAACCTTTTGAAAACTTAACAGTACCTTACAAAAGAATTCTTTCTCAAAGTTTATACATAATCCACGAGGGGCTACACTTAAAAGTAAATTAACCTTTGTTTTGCATCTTGATAACAAATAATATAAATCTCTCAATAACTACAATAAAAAATAAAATATTATTATAATTTAAAGCCTCATATTTTGACAACAAATAATATAAACCCTTAAATAGTTAAAATAAAATGTAAAAAATTATTATAGTTTAAAACCTTATATGTTATAATTTTTAAACAAATACTTTTAATTTCAACAGTATTTTAAACTATAAGGCAATTTCCATTAAGTTCTAAAGCATCTTCATTCTCAAGATAAAAGTACCGTGTCCTGACCGAGATTCTCCAAGCAAATAAGCTTTCCCCAGTTCTTGCCTTTTCCGGTTTTGAACCCCAGATGAGAATGACACAAAAGTTGATAGCTAAGCTGGCCCGAGTTAAAAAAAGATGGGAAAAATAATAATAATAACAGGTTAACATTGATAGTTGTTTTTTGTTCTCTCAGTATTGTCAGTTCTCAGCAATGAGAATCTTCTCAATTCCACGTCGCTCATCATGACCAAATGTCCAATTTTCTTTCATTTACATCATTTGTCCCCTTTGGCCCTTCAAAAGATGATAATAACAGGGGATAATTTTAATTTCGTATGCTATGACGTATTACAATATAAATTTAATATTTTATGTTTTAAAATATTTTATATTAATATTTTGTTTTTTTTTAATTTTTTTAATATCTGAGGGTACATTTTACGACACAAAAAATATATATTTAAAACTTTAGATATTAAAAAAAATTTAAAAAGTTAAGTATCAATATAAAATATTTTAAAATATAAAGTATCAAACTCGTATTTTAAATAATATAAGATACTAATCTAAAATCTTTCTTGATAAAAAATACATATAATCTATGAAACTTTCTAGGCTAACCAAGTACAAATTATTTTTTATTAAGGTTGGTGGCTTAAGTTAAAAACTCATCCGTTTCATATGGGAGGAAAATGAATTCTTCAATGGGAAAATGACACACATTCGTGGATCTCCAAAGTGTAAAGCACTTTGTGATAAGTGGCATAAATGGATTAAGCGTTATGAGTTAAGTTGTAACCTAAAATATGATTCGTATCGATGAAACAAACATAGAATAATAGTGGATTGTAAACCAGAAAAAGATGATCAAGATTTCTTGACCCATATTCAGCACAAAGCATTATTTTTGGTTGGAATTTGTCTATGATGAAGACACTGGCTTTATCGTATTCGTAGTGGAATCTCTCACTTTCGGTCGAAATAGTTGGTGTGGAAATACTAACATCTTTAGAGGCATGCTCAATGTATAATATTGGGCCAAAATATAATCCAAGTAATTGAAATGGATTTTTTTTTTTTTGGAATTTTACTAGTGGGTCTATACATATATATATATATATGTATGTATATAGTTGAGTGTCTTGATCATTTAATGACAATAATTTTAAAGAAAGAATAATCCAATGTTTTGATCTCAAGGACCATTTTCAAGCTTTGGAAGTAATTTCTCACCCGATAATTCCTAATTTACAAAAACAAATTAAGGTTGCTAACAAGTCATCGTACAAACAAGTCTTTGTAACGTTAAACATTGTTCCTACAGTCGTATATGCTTTGCCAAGGAACTTAGTCCTCTACTCTCAGGTTTCTTTTTTTTTTTTTTTTTTCTATTTCTTTTGAGAAAATTATATAATATACCACACTTTTAATTTATCCATTTTTTTAAACCACACAAATTAAAGTTTAAAAAAAATTATGCCACAAACACAAACTTTATGCCATTTAAAAAAAAAAAAAAAGCGTTTTTATCCTTATGGTTAAAACTTTATTATTTATAAAATAATATGCCCATTTTAACATATAAAGTATTTTTGAGAGAGAGAGGTTTATTGATTTGTGAGTGACGGGATTTTAAAACACAACCGTTCCTTTTTTTTTGTCCTTTTTTTGTTTCTCTTCCCGAGATGTACTCTGCTGTTTTCATCAATGTGTGTGTCTGTCTCTCGCCCAAGCTAGATCATCCTTCTCTATCATCACTCTCCCTCTCCCTCCCGGGCGATCATCTTGCTCCGGTCACTGTTGAAAGAAAAGCTCTGATGTCGTTGGAGTTGGAACAGCGACGATGAACGATTGCAAGAACATCAGATCTTTGACTTCCTCGCTTTTCCTTGTTGCCTCTCTTTCTTTCTCCACACGACGATTGTTGAAGGAGGAAATGCTGGAGCTTCCCATGCGTGACGATTTTGGCGATCTACGAGAAATGATAAGATCCAACCACGAAGGAGACCAATCGTCTTCAACTTCGAAAATTCCAACTCGGACATGGGTGGGCTCGTCGTCGGACTCAACTGCCTCGTTAACCTCCCCAACAGCCGCTCTTTGTTTTGCCGTTCCACTAGCCGTTTGTCTAACGGACGCGCCTCATGATCAGACTTTTCTTTTCTCGCCTAGTTTGTGGCATAAATCGAACAAAATATGTTGCCAATAAAATGATTTTCACAAAATTAAAAAACGTTTGTGTTTAGGAAAAATTACAAAAACCAAAATAAGGAAATTATTTTTCTCTCTATTTTTGTTATCGTTATTGTTGTTGTGTTTGTTTTTGTTATTTTTTTCTCTGTTCTTTTTTTTTTTTTTTTTTTTTGCTGCCGAGGATGTCACCGGTGCCTGAGATGTTGCCAATGTCGGCGAGGAGAGAAAGGGAAAGAGAAACGGAAAGAGAAAAAAGAGGGACAAAAAGGAAGAATTCGGCAAAAAGCCCCAAAAAAAAAAATTTGGCAAATTGCCTCCTATTTTTTAAATTAAAAAATAAGTTTTTTTTAGCATTAAAATTGTCCTAATTTTTTTTTTAAAAAAAATGACTGTCTCGAAAAGAAGAATCTAAATATGGTCTTAAAAAAAACTAAAATTGTTTTGATGTCTAAAAAAAAAAAAAACCATTGACTTAAATTTTTTTTCCCACAAATCTTTTTCTCAAAATACCCTAAAAAAAAATTGTCATATGAGACATTTTTTTTGAAGTCCCACCAGGTCACAGAAGACATGTGACATGTTTTTAAAAGACACAAAAATATCCTGAAAATACATGTGAATATGTGTTGGCGAGACACAAGGACATATCTCGGTAGGATATGTTTTAAGTTTATAGCATAACATCTTTTAATATTTTTTTTGCAAATAAAAATTGAGTTGAAAAACCAGCATGAATGTGAATACCCCGTTCATTTTAAGCAGGAATCTCGTATACTTTGGGTCTTTTGCACGCTTAGCTTTATTATTGGACAAGGAGATAATTTTGTTGTTTAAAAGACTCTTTGTTGGGCTGGCCTTGCAATCCTTGAGGTCAGGATCTATCAAATCTCTTTTACAAGAAAAAGCAAGTTTTTGGGCTTTGAGATCTTTTGTACTCTTATTTCTGAAACTTTGCTGGACTGTTTTTATATTTTGGCGTTGGTATTTAAATTTCGTGATTATGTTAATTTTGTAAATACTAACATCAATACTATATTTACAACTAAAAAATATATAATAATAGAATATTTAACGTGTTATTTTATTTTATGTTTTAATATATTATCCTACTTCAAATGACATACGTATTTTTACCATTATTATTAAATTTTAAAATTTGTGAAAAATTAAAACTCTAAATTATAAATCTTTAATATTTAAATAATTTAAAAATGACAATATTGTAATGATTAAAAGAAAATATTAATGTATCAACTAATAGAAACCAATTCTAAAGGATTTTTGTAATGTCCCCTCCAATATCTACTTCATGATTTGTCAAACTTTTAAGACCCAAAACCCTCCCTACAATTCCAAAGCCAATTTGGTTGATTTTGTGTCATGTCACAAATACATGGATGACACAACACAATTAGCGTATACACGAAGATCATACTAGCATTCTCTTGATGAATCTTATTGACCAAGTAGGTCGTGCTTTAGGAGCGAAAGATAGACAGAGAGGGAGAGACAGAGAGGGAGAGACAGGGCTGAACGTGCGCCTTTTTTTTTTTTTTTTTTTTTGCTAAAAACATCAATTGTTTGAAGAGAGAGAACGAGGAAGAGAAAAGTAAGATTTTCATTGAGAAAATAAAGGAAAAAATTTTGGATCAAATTAAGTAGGGTAATTTTTGAATATCCATAGACACTAAAGTAAAATTTTTATTTAAATATGCTATTTACTAATATTGTCTAAACTTGGGCCTACCAATCCTTATTTCTCTTTTTTTTTAGCTCATTTCTGTCATTCTTCCCATACTTTAACGAGTTAAGCCTAGTAGGACTGATTGGACCTTTTTCATGATCCAACAACATAAAGAAGTGTCAATATTTGGGATTAATCTCACAAATAGAACTTAAGGTTTACTTTTAGTCTCTAACATTTAAAACATCTCATTTTGATCTCTAATTTATTACTTCATTTCAATTTTAGTCCCTAACTAATATGTTAAATATTTAAGGAAAAACTTTTAAAATGTCTTACTTTTAGTTTCTAATATGTTCTAACAGAGGGACTAAAATGAAAACGAAATAATATATTAGGGATTAAAGTGAAACTAAGACAATTTGTGAAATTAACCTCAATATTTGACATTATTCATCACTTTGAACCAAATTCAACCAAAACTCGCTATTTTGGTTGAAAGTTTTCTTTCTTTTTTCACCTATTTCTTTTTACCTGACTTTTTCCTTGTTCTCTTGGTTGCTTCACTCTTTTATTTTTACACTTTTCTTCTCAATCTTATTATATTTTTAAAATAAATCAAAATAAAGTATATTTTCTCACATTTGTCTACATTTTTTTTCAAAACATGTCTGCTTAAAAATGTCTTTTTGTCATATCTAATCTATCTACATAAGAAGTGTCTTATGTGTCAATATAACATTGGCAGCACATATAGACCAAAACGCTGACATGTTTATTTTGTGGGTTTTTTTTTTCTTGCCTAAATATTTTATCTTTTTTATTTTTGCCCTTTAACATTTCTTTTAAAAGTTTTATATTTTAAATGTATGTCATTAAAGTACCTTTTTAATTTTAATTTGTTCCTATTAATATTATTATCCTCAAATACGGTCCCACTTTTTTATGTGAAATGTGATTTTCATAAATAATATTTTTTATTTACCGATATTTTCCACTGAAGAAACATTTTTTCAAACAATAAGCCAATAAGAAACTAAAACCTTCCTAAAATATTTACAACTACAGTAGTCAAAAATTCAAAAACTTGGATGCTTACGTGCTTTTGAACTAGTACTTCTGAAAGAGAATAATACTGACTTACTTCAATTTAAACCATTGATGAGCATTTTTTTTTTTTTTTTTGGTATAATTGTATATAGTCTGTTTTGTTGGGTGCTGGAGAAGAGGCGAGTACAGCAACTTCTATGGCCTAATTCCATAATGGTCCCTTCATTTCTCTTCTCTCAAATTTTCAACTCATAAAACAATCACCCATTTTTAGTTTTTATTTGGTCTACATTTCAATGCATAAGATGCATTTGGATTTAAACATGCAAAAAAAGAAATTTTTAAAATGAATTTAAGAGAAACTTATTTTTAAAATGACTTCACTCAATTTGGTTTTTTTTTTTTCCCCTGTCTGTGTTATAGCATACATATATCCATATAATCCACAGTTTTTAGTGAACTAATCTGAATTCCAAGATTCAGATAAAAAAATTCTAAAAAAGTCCACAATAATCTTTTAATACTAATAGTATTCGCCTCTAATAAACTCATTTAGTCGCTTCAACTCTCCGCTTTGCTGCTCCACCACTGCTCGGACGACATCCTTGATTGAAATCATCCCAATCAGCTTCGCATCTACTACCGGAACATGCCTAATCTGATTTTCTGCAGCCATCAAGAAATGTCAGTCATTATATATACCTTCCATCTTGAAAAATCCTTTCCATAGCCATGGAATTATAAACCCGCTACTCATAAAATAGTGAGACCTAATCTAAAAAGTATATTACATATTAAACTAAAATCTATTGTTTTGTAAGTAGCAGGGTTATAATCTATAAAGTTAAATAGGATTACTCTTTCATCTCAGAGGAGAACAAAAACTAAGCATGAGAAATTTTGACTTAGATTACCTGTCATTACCTGCATTGCTTGAAGAATATTTGTGTCCGATGTCACCGATATTAATTTATTCTGTTGAACATATATGAAAAAAAAGGGTTTTGATGCCGAGTTAGGATTGAAAAAAATGGCTTATTATAGTTTTCAATATTAGATTAAAATTTTGAAAGGTAATTAAGCACAATTTAAACCTCATCAGTCATTATTTCTGCCACTCTTGTTAGGACAGGAGATCTTCCCTCCAAGACTATCTTTCCCATATAGTCTGTTTTTGCATTCACAACAGAAGAAAAAAAAAAGGCGTTTGAAATTATTATATTGTTGACTCAGTAGAATGTAAATTAAGATGCTAGCTAGAAATAATTAAAAGATAGATCTTAACCTCTTTCTGTGATGATTCCTGCAACATGTTGTGGTTGTCCTGGCTTTAGTACCACCAATGATCCGATGTTGTTAC
>CAMOHE010047833.1:0-13433 GCA_946598075.1 Artocarpus hirsutus
AGTTCATAAATTATGATTTGTGCTTCTTGATGTTATTATGTGATGAGGTGATGTTTAATGTTAGTATGAGATGCTTATATGTTGTTAATAGTATTATTAGTGACTTATGGTCAATATGCATGTTTGGCATGAACTCTTCAAAGAAGCAAGCACATCGAAGACCCAAATCGTTGTGTCACCTACCGTTAAAGGTTGAGTAAGTCTAAAGATCAAGTAAGTACATCTCTCACCTGCAATATGATTGTTCAAAATTAAAAAGATTGATGTTGATGATATGTTATAAAGATGTTTTATGACGATGATTTTTAATAATAAGGGAATTGATGAAAAACGATGAAAGATTATGTTATTTTTACCTCATTATTCTATTTGACGGAAACATTTTTATGAAAACCTATATATATATATATATATATATATATATATGTGTGTGTGTGTGTATGTGTATTATCTATATTGATGTTTTAAAATGACGTTGTACATTTGATGGATTGATGGTGATGATGGGGTCCGGTGAGCGGACTGACCGGTGAGCGGTCGCTTCATCTTTGTCATGGTTGGTTTGGGGGTCGCTACCTCACTCTTTCCATGGCTAGCGTGCTACGATGATGACGGTACAATGCCAGGGCCCTACTATATGATATTTTGAAGTATTACTATATATATTATTTAAAAAAGAAAATATATTTATTAAGTGACGAATTTATTTTATTAAACATTATTAATTGATGAAAAGGTTTTGTGAGAGTTAGGGTGTACTTACTAAGCATTATGCTTACTAGATGTTTCTTATATTGCAGCTAGGAACAGGAGTTAGGTATGAGGATAGAGGAGCTCAGTGCGGGTGTGTGCGTGGTGGCAGAAACAGAATATCAGAATGACGCATCCTGTGTTAATGATGATTTAACTTTATTCAATTGTTTACAATTTCGCAGATTTTAGTTTTTTAATTATTTTATGAGATTTCGCAAGTTAAAGATATTTTATTAAGTTTAATGTTTTTGATAATGTTGCAACTACATTTTTATTTTTAGATGAAGTTATTTGATTTGATTTAAAAGTTATGTTTTAAAAAAAAATTAAGCTATTTCATATTACTTTGATTATTTAAATTCTATAAAATTTTGTTTTATCATAAATAATAGATATTATGAAACGATAACTGTGACGTCCCGTGAGGGGGCGTTACAAGAAATTAGTTTATAATGATTATAGATTGCATCATTTTTATCTTAAAAAGAAGTTAGAAGACCAAAATTTGGAGAAAAAGGGTGAAACACCATAAACTGAAGTTTTGAAAAAATTTCAAGAATAAAAATGACAATAGCACCCTAAAATGACATAACTATAACTATGTCATACTGTAGCTTGAATAATGCCAATGATACAAGGTTGTTACTATAGCAGACATCGCTTTACTGTAACAATCCCAATTTTGATGCATATTTATGATCTAATTATTTATGAGGTATACTAATAAATAAATTAACATAATGATAATTTGAACTGTGAAATTGTTAGGATAATTTTTAACCATATACATCATAAGGTAGTTGAGGTAATTTGAGCATACATCGTGTTAGTGACAAGGTAGAGGTTATTAGTAGATTATTTACCAAAGAGGTAGGGATTTTATTACTCAACTTTTATGTGGTTTATTTAATTAAAATTGATTGTTTGGTTTGCAATAATTTATATATTATTTTGTAAATATATTATATAGATATATATCACTTGGAAACACAATCCTCTTGACATATTAAAATACTATTTTGAGAAGCATGGTTGGATGATACTGATTCTGCATATTGGTCAGGATATGAGAGAATGATGAGATATGAAGAGGATGTTGGTTACATCCTTGGGCATGTATATCCTAAAAGAGAAATAGGGGGAAGTGATGACACTCCCTTGGGTTGAAAGTCTCATAACACATTGTACATGAATCGTCTTAATGAGGTTCCAAGATTCGATGTATAATGCTCAAGAAAATTTATTAGTTTAAATCCATAATTAGTTTAGATTTAATTAATGAATTTTCTTTGACAAATGTATTTTGTATAATTATACAGATAATATTAATGTGTATTACATCTATCAATTTGGTAAAAATTAGAGTATTTTTAATATATAAATTTTATAAGTTTGAATATTCAGAAATTTGTGAAATACTCTTAAGATGAAATTTATATCACATTCATTTTAATTTTTGTGGTATAAATTAATAAAGGGTGAACATGCTATTTACAATAGAAAAGCATGCCATGGTCCAAACAATATAAAAATGGACGGATACTAGTCCATTAAATTATTAAAGGTTCATATCATCATTTGATGGAATAAAGAAAAGAAAGACACACAAGGGTAAAACAGTACACAATATAGCGTAAATGTAGTGATAAAGTAAAAACATAGATATATGAGATACTGTGTTATGATTAGAAAAGAAAATAAAAAATGTTAGTTTATTCTAGACTATTTAAAGTAAATATCTACGTAATTTTATGCTAACAGTAAAAGAAAAATACAGTGTAGTGTGAAATTACACTGTATAAAAAGTTAGTAGGACCCACATTTTTGGACACTTTAAAGGATGAAATTCAACCAACTCACCTCTCTTGTTGTAGCCAATTTCACCATTCAAATAAGCCATATTTTTTGCCACAAATTCCTCAAATGATTACAAATATGGTGAGTCATCAAAGTAGGCATTTATAACACTTAGACATAACACTTTCCAAGCAGGTTTGGAACCAAAAATCCCTCCACTCCTCCCCCTTTATTTGGCAGCCCCTAGAGCTCTATCTCCTAAATTATTTTGTTCAAAAATAACCTAAAAATTCATCTCTTAATCAAGAGTTAGATCAAGATAAAGTGCTAGGTTCAAGGAAATGCAACTTTTGGAATGTAAATCTAGACTTTTCCTTTCATGTTTTAAGGTTTTCTTGGGATTTTTAGAACTGTTTTGACGAAAAATTTTCTATGATCTATATTAAGGATTATAGTCAAGATCAAGATCTTGTGGAAGGTCACAAAGATCACTAAAGAACCCTTGGGTAAATCCTAAACTTTATACTAAAAATTATGACTCTTTCTTGGAAGTTTGGTACGTAATAATTAAAGTAGAAGCTATCGCATGTTTAAGGGACGCTATAACATGATTATGTTATTTGTTGTATGTATGATGATGATGATTGATGGTTAGAAACTAAAGTTTATTTGCTTTAAATTAAGTTTGAAAAAAAAAAAACTATGCAAACTTGCAAAGTTTGGATGATTTTTCAAAAAAAATTTAAATTTTAAAATGGTTGAGGCAAATAACCCACCATATAGGATCTTGAACCTATTTAAAATAGTGATATTTACAACTTTTGTGAACAAAGTTTTGTAAATTTTGAAAGGACTAAATTGTAAAGATTCATAAAAGTTCAACAGAATTAAAAAATGGTAGAAAAACTCCATTGTGCAGTTGAAATTTTAGAAAATTTAAAACACATAAGTGTTAGAACTCATCAAAATTATTAGAAATCATGGATGGTTGGTGAAAATTCCACATAGCTTATGAGTTACAAATTTTGCAAATTTTAATCACAAGACAAAAGGATGTCAAAAAGAAAACGTTTTTAAACTAAAAGAATTTGACTTAGAAACTTTAGAAAATATTAATTCTTGCAAAAAAAAAAGTATTAAATGATTGTTTTTTGTTCTAGGAGCAAAATCGTCAAAATTTTCATAATTCGGGTTGAAATTGTAAAATTCGTTAACATAGTTTTCTTTACCTCTAAAAAAAAATTGGCATCTTGTTTTCTTTACCCAATCGTCGATAAGTAAGATTTTGCAATGACTTAGCAAAAAAGGGGCTTGAAAAGATTTTAAGGCTAGTTGAGGCCAAAAACGTCCTTTTTGCAAAGCAGTCGAATGAGCCCCAAAACGCCCAAATTAGGAAAAAAGGTCCCTTAATAAAAGTAATTTTGTATTCTATCAATAATGGTAAGGTATCGCGAAGAATAAGAAATAAGTTCCATAATGCTCAGGTTTTTAGAAAACCACGTAATAAACCGATTCGGTGGATTAACAATTATGTCTTATTATCGATATGTAACTGGATAATAAGTAAGTTAGTTAATCATGGTAAATTGTCTAAGCAAGACATGCAGATGGATAACAAAGGAACGAGAAACTGGTTAATGTTGTACTACTTCCAAGCAAGTTCAAAACCTACTACAATGTGAAATAAAATATTTTAAAAAAAATGGTATTTAAATCACTTAGTAAAATGCATTTGTTATACACTTATTTAAAGTTAATAAAGCATCATAAAAGGGTATGTCACCATAAACTAAAGGAATAGTAAAATGATTTACCATATAAGTAAGGAAAGTATCATATTAGCTTCTAACTCAAAGGGAGTCCTAAGTTATATTAAGGTTTTGGTGTTATAATGACCTATGTGCGCATATGGTACGAATGCTTGGACCGTAGCTAAGCTAAAGTTAAGGAAAGAATAATTAATATTTGTAAGTAAGCATAACTAGATCATGCAAACTAGTAGAAATTATTTTGTGGGCAATATTTAGAGGTAATGAGCATTAGCTCATCTAGTTATTTCATGCTATAGAGAATCTAGCCAAGAGGTTGGAATAGAAACACTGGTGAGCTAGCAATAATGGATGAGCATATATGTAGTCAAGGTATGGATACTGCCACGACAATGTTTTCACTATATATTAAGTATTTTGGGGATTTATAATTTTGAAAAAAAAAATACTAAGCATCCAATTAGTTGTAATATAAGATAAGTAACTTAAACTCTTTTGGAAAACAATGATGTATTTATAATACATGTAAATTATAAAGTTTTATCCCAGCAAAAAAAAAATGTTTTCTAATTTTTATAGCTAAGTAAGTAAGAAAGATATTAAGAAATCACTCGAATAGTAGGATCGTAACACGATGTCACCTCACCCAACAGCTCTCAGATCATTAGCTTTGAGTTGTCCAACGCGCCTTTCGGCATTACATTGAGTATAGAGACGTAACCCAAATTTTTGTCGTGGATACCGAAAAATAATATTTAAGTATGAGTTATATTATATGTTATAAAAACATGGTAAGATTTATTTATAGGGCATCCGGCATTTGTGAATATAATGGAGTTGTTATAAAATAAATAATATTATTGAATAATAAACTAACCATGTAGATGTTAATAAACCTAAACGTGAGTAAAGGTTTTTCTACTAGGCATATCGATGCTCATTCTCTAATATTTTTATCTCTTAGTTGGAGTTCAATATAGTTTATCCGATGAGGAGTAGACGACAACACTGCCTATAACATATCAGAGTTTCTTTTAGCTTTATGTATATTTCGCTTGCTTATGTAAGACTCTTAAATTGTAGTATTGGCTGTGTTTAATTATCTATTGATTGGAAACTGTGTAATGATGGTGATAACTGTATTCTTAATATTTGGTATTATACTAAAATATAAATTGGTATTTTAAATATATTCTAGTTTTATTTTATTCTAAAGACCCATAGGCACTGTTTTAAATGATTTGAAACATTATTGTAAACTTTATTTATATTTATTAGACACTACTAATCTCCACTTAGAAGTATTATAGGTATGTAGTATTTATACTTTTCAAAATACTATTATTAATTTTCGTTACTCTGAGTCTTAGGACAGTCAACAAATTTTCAAAAAAAAATGAAAGAAAAGTTGCAATAAATTCAAAAACAATAAAACATAGACGCTAAGAAAAAAAACCACAGTCATAATTATTAATAGGCCGGTTGGGAGACACAGTTTGAGGTCTAAACTTAGTTTTTAATAGTATTGTTTTTTATATGTTATAGTGTTTTCACTTTAAACTCTCAGTTCAAACTCATTTTCTAAATAGCTATAAGCTTTAAGCATTTTTAATTTTAAAGGAATTTAAAAATGATAATATAGATTGTAATAATCAAAAGAAAATATGAATGCATCAATTTAACATATGCTATATTGGGTATTAAATTTGACACCAAATATAATAATACCAAATTTGTCGCCAACAAAAGTATTGATATTAGCGTTTACATTAATTATAGTAAAGATTTTCTTACTCAAATGTTAAAATTTGTCATTTTTGATATAATGCCAAACTGATCTATCAATACTAAATTTTGAAATTTAAGTAAAAAATTACTCTCCTTACATACTATTTTTATACCAAATTTTACAAATATTATACGTAGTGGTAAATTTAGTCCAAAAAATTATAAATATCAATTTTGATATTTAATTGCTATTGATTTTATATTATCTTTTTTATTTAATCGTGACAACATAATGGAACGTCCGATTACAATTTGGAGAACTGCATGATAATTTAAAACGACATCAGGGGAGAAATATGTTGTGTACAACGGCAAGAACGTACAAAAACGACATAAATGGAACACAGGACAATAATTTGAAAAACTGAACCAAAAACTACCAAGTATATGTCCCCTCAAAAAACAAGAAGAAAAAAAAAACCAAGAATATATTTTTGAAAAAAAAAAAATTGTCCAGATTCTTGGACACGGATCAAAATTCCAATATTTTACCCAGGTCAAGGGAGGTTAAAAATCCATATCAGACCTGTCTCCAAAGGCGTTTTGACCGCCCTTTAAGGACACTCCACGCCACCTCCCGAAGCACCGTGCTCGAGACTTCAAATGTTTAAGCCAAAAATGGGAGAACAACTTGCTGCGAACAACTCTAATGCCTCTCAAATTTTTGGTGATGGAAAGGGTGAGACAATAAATTTATAGCCTGTTATAACCAATTTGTTAGTTAAGAGCAGTGTAAAACTCTCATATATTATAGTAAAAAAAAGCTGCTACAGTGTAAAACTTTCACATGCTACAGTATTTACAATTCTAACCAATAGTTCTAACCACTATATCAAATACCGTATTAGTCAAACGTAGCCGTGACGGTTAGTTATAGAAGTAGTCTAGTTGTCTTTGAGATGTTGCTTATATATGACAGCTACAATATTTATACTCTCTCTTAAGTAGCATGTTAACCAAGAGTATTATGGTATATGTATGTGTATGTACAAATCACATGAAACTAGAACGAGTAACGTTTTAAATATCTTTTAGGACAAAATGGTTATAATCGTTATAAATGGGCACGTATAAACATATTTGGCTCGACGTCTTCAAATCTTGTTCTCTTTTTTTTTAATATACATGGTTTGCTAGAACATGTGTGCAAGCATGACATTGTAATACGCGCATAGATTTCTAAAGAAATCACAGTATTTTGAGAAAGAAATTATTTATCTAAACGGTGTGTAGTTTTCATCTGAGTGACTTTAATTAGTTACTTGAGTTAGATAAATGAATTCGAATTAATAATTTGATTTAAGTTTTGTGATTTGAATTAGAAGTTGAGTTAGTGATTCGAATTGTTATCCGAATTGAAGTTTAGATGTACATTTAAGTTTTAATTTGAGCATAAAATAACATTGAAATTTGTGTTTGAAAAGGTAACAAAAATAGTTTTTGATTTATTAACAAATCTAATAAAATCTTAATGTTAATGATCTTGAAAAATATACGATATGGATCTTAATTTATTCCTCTCTTCATTAGAAACACAATAAAAAAAATCATCTTATTTGGATATCAAATGTAAAAAATTATGATTTTTGTCCTTAAATATGGGAGAGAAAATTTTAATTTTTATTGTAGCAAAAATATCCAAGTATCAAAAGTTTAGGAGGTTAGAACTATAAAAACTTACTTAATACTCAAAGGATTCAGATTTTGAGGAAAACAAACACGTATTCAAAGGATTCTTAATACTCAAATCTAAATTTGTCTATTAACTCCAAAGAATACTCAAAGGCCCTGTTTATTTTGTGTATTCTTTGGACTCAATGGACTCAAATTTAGATTCGAGTATCAAAAATCATTTGGATACGTGTTTATTTCCCCTAAAATCTGAATTATTTGAGTATCAAGAATCTAAGTTTTTAGAGTTCTAACCCCTTAAAATTTTGATACTCGGATATTTTTGCTATAGTAAAGCTGAAATTCTCTCTTATGCTTGAAGAAAAAAATCATAACTTCTTCATTGAATATCCAAATGAGATGATTCTCTTTTCATTGTGTTCCTAGTGAAAAAGGGAATAAATTAAGATCCATATTGCATATTTTTTAAGATCATTAATATTAAGATTTTATTAGATTTATTAATCAATCAAAAACTATTTTTACTACCTCTATGAATATAAATTTCAATTTTATTTCATACTCAGATTAAAACTTAAATGAACATACAAACGTTAATTTGGATAATAATTCAAATCAGTAACTTAAATCATAATCAAATCATATAACTCAAACCAAATCACTAATTCAAATCCATTTACCAAATAGACATAAAACAAACAGGCCAAAGACTTAAATTGGTCTCATGGGATGGGTTTGAGACTATGCTTGAACCTTATACAGTTCCTAGGGTCAGTATAACTTTTCATGAGCTAAATTGAGCTTCTTTTTTTTTTTTTTTTGTTGGTCAAAGGTTTCATAGTTTGCATTTTACAATACAAGATTTTCCTCTGATCACACTGTCGCTGTTTGATTCATAGATTCAAATCATAATTCAACACTTTTACAATGTTTTTTTAAATAAAATTTAAATTTTTGTTTAAATTTTCTGTTAAAATCTGTAAACCATGGTTGTCTGTACACATTTCTTTCTTCTTATTATAACACATCCCCTTTCTTTCCACGCCGCCAGCTGTCAGCATATCTCAAACAACACAAACTATACCATGTGAGCCCCACATAATTGCTAACGTCAAGGCTCTATCGCGTCCATTATAATTAGCAGGGTAATTTTGTTGTAATATATAGTGTTGAAAATATAGTTGATAAAATGAACTTGACATTTACTAGAATATATCATCACTAATTTACCAATAAGATGACCCATAAGAAAATTTATAAACGGCATCTAGAAGTCTAAATTGATTATACTATTCCACTAAATAATATATCAAAAGGGGGACATATATACGAATTAAGATTCTAGAAATAATTGGTACATCCTTCCAGAACAATCAAAGTCTTAGCATGAAAAAACTGAGGAAAAAACACCGCCACATATAAAGCGGTTTTTATAGGAACCAAGTATTAAGAGGCAGTAATGAAATCTTACACGGATTCAATTAAAGAGTAGTGGAGAAACTAAATATTAATTTCGGTAATATTATTTGAAAACAAACTGTTCATTTTTCGTAAAAGAAATGATTCAAAATTGAGGAAGTGAATTTTGGTAATTTTGGCAAGTGTAGCTACGCACGTGCATGCATGAGTGGTAAAGAGACCAAAGTTTGGTGAAGATCACGCGGGGTTACTATGGCCACAAATCCATCCAAACAGCAAACTCCATTACATCATCGTCTCATATTAGATCGTTGCTCTAACTGTTTTTCTTAAGCAAATGTTCATTGTTTCCATATTGCCTTTAATCAAAGAATAAGGTTAATTAAAGTCTTTGTTTATGAGTAGAATGCCCGTTTCTTTATAAATTTTAATAAAAAATTTGAACATAAATTTAAATTTTTGTAAAAAAAGATAAGGTGACAAAATTGACTTAAAATATAGTTCAAATCTACGAATCAAACACCATAAATAGTGCCTAGCATATCAAGACTTTTTTATTTTCGTTTTTATTTTTATTTTTTTGTTTCGGAACCATAACTTGTTAGAGTTGTGGAATATTGTGTAAGAAAAAATTGCGTCTATATTTTTATAAAGAAATATTGGAGATGGCGGAATATAAGTAACTTATTTCTATGGGAAAAATTACAAAGAAATGTAAATATGTTAATTGGAGCACGGGTTTGTCAGAAAATAATTTTTCATGTGGGCACACATATGTAATAAAATGTGTTATTTAATGCTATCTTAAAGTAAAGCCTAAATTAAAGTGATATAATTAAGATAAAGTTAAAAGGTTTTATTGGGTATTAAAATAATGTATGGGTTATTTTATAAATATTATATGTGTAGATACCAATTTGTAATTTTTAGATCTTATGATGGACGAAACTGAAAATACATTAAAATAACAAAAGTTATATATTCTGGTTATGGTCCCCACTCCAAACGTATTATTCATTCAGAAAATTACTGACATCCTGCTTCTTTGAAAATCCCATCTTCCTTGAAGTTTCAAAGGGATACGTATTGGATTAGAAGGCAATAACCCACATCAATCCAAGATCATGAATTCAGGTACGCTTCCGCAATTTGGTATGATTCTTCTCAATAATTTGACATGAACTATCTTGTAGAAACTTTGGTTTAATCCATTCTAACAAGTGGCATCAGAGCGGGTTTCATGTTGAATTATTGAGAAAATTTTTCTCAAAACTTTGGTTGAATTGATCGTAGAATATGCTATGGTATTCATGGATTACGTGTGTGAGGTTTTCGGTTAAGGATGTATGCATATATATTGATTCTGGACGTTTATGCATTAAATATTTTTTACTGTGGATTTTGAGATGTGCACGCATGTCGAGACGTTATGTTGCTGCGTTTGTTTAAAAAAAAAAAAAAAAGGAAAACTTCTAATGCATTAAATGCACTCTGCATTCACGCGTTGAAATCGTTTCTCAAAGCATTTAATGCATTCAGTCACGATTTCTTTGAAATCGTGTGAAAAGGGTATCCCGTGGGATTACCCGCGGAAACCTCACTGCCGCCGGAGTGAAAAATTGGCCGAGACCCTCAAGCCTCGCCGGAGAAGGAAAGTCGCGGCCTCTGGCCGCGGCGGAGGAAGGAAACGGCTGCCATAGCCCACTGTGGAAAGAAATTTAAAAAGGAAAAAAAAAAAAAAGGCACAACCGGGGCTGTTCTTGGGTTTCGCGGGCGGCTTGCTGTACCGCCGCCGACGACGGCCTCTTCTGGGTGCGGCCGTGCAATCTCGTCGGTGAGATGGCCGCCGGAGGAGTTTCTTTGGCGGTTGGCAGAGCCAACCGCCTGGCCTCGTTACCCAGGGGTCGTGACTCCCCTGGGCAGAAGATGCGTTCTGGGCTTCGGCCCAGAACTGCATCAAGTTACACGGGCCACAAAGGCCCGTGAACAGAAGTAACCCAAGGGCTCAACTCCTGGGTTACCAAACAAAAAAAAAAGAGAAAAGGTTAAGGTTAAGGCCCAGGCTGGTCACGGGCCTGGATTTATTGGGCCCGTAACCAGCCAAAACCCAGGGGCTCAACCCCTGGGTGACCCGAAACCAAAAAAAAAAAAAACAGAGAAAGCTGGGTAAGGGCCCGAGTCGGGTCAACCTGACCCGGGCAGCTTTGACCCGGTCAGGATCAACAGTCAATGGTCAAACGTTGACTTTGACTGGGTTGACTTTTTGGAATTTTTTTTTGGGTCATTTTTTGTGCAACTTTAAAATTCAAATTATGTTTTTGGATTATTAATATCATCAAATTAATTAATTGAACCAATAAGCTGCCAAAGTAGCCTCTTTTGTGGATGTTAATTAATTTGTGATATTAAGAAGGTTGTGTGAATTTAATTCATGCGAATATTATTCGGCCCAAAGGAAGTTTAATATTTGGCAGAATTAAATTCATACCTGTGGTGATAAATATGTAACAATTATATGGTTATTTTTAGTATGTGAATAATAAGTGGATCCAAAGATTAGCTTATTATTTGACATAACTTATTGTTAATATTTGATCACTACACCAAGAATACCACTTACAAGTTAATATTTCTATCCAAAGACTAAATATTAATGTTGTTATAGGTTTCTTGTGATGAAATATATCATTGTTTGAATTTTATTGTTTGTTTTATGTGAATTCTTATGTGAATATGTGATTTTGTTCTTTGTTCAACTACTGCATCATCTTCATCAATATCTGCTAGTGTTAATTCTATTCCTATGTTGAATAGGACTAACTTCAAGGACTGGAAAGAGAATGTGTTAATCGTTTTTGGTTGCCTTGATCTGGACTTGGCTATCAGGGTTGAACATCCCAATATTACAGATACTAGTTCCATTGAGGATAAAAAGGAACTTGAAAGATGGGATCGTTCTAACCGAATAAGTCTAATGATCATTAAGAGGGGCATTCCAGAAGTCTTCAAGGGCACTGTGCCTGATGAGGTCACTACAGCCAAGGGTTTCCTTGAAGCCATAGAAAAATGCTTTGCAAAGAATGATAAGGCTGAAACAAGCACACTTTTGGTGAGCTTGATTTCAATGAGGTACAAAGCAAAAGGAAACATAAGGGAGTACATCATGCAGATGTCTCATCTTGTTTCAAGATTAAAGACACTAGATCTGGAGATTTCTAAGGGCCTTCTAGTGCATGTTGTCTTGATTTCTCTTCCTGCACAATTCAGTCAATTCAAGATTAGTTATAACTGCCAGAAATAGAAATGGGCTCTTAATGAGTTAATTTCTTATTGTGTGCAAGAGGAAGAAAGACTGAAGCAAGAGAAGACCGAATGTGCTCACTTGGCCAGCACCTCTAAGGACAAGAAGAAGAAAAGAAAGAGTAATGAAGCTGCTAAAGGTCCAGTACAAAAGAAACAAAATAAGGATAATAAGGATGAAAATCATACTTGTTTCTTTTGTGGTAAACCTGGACACATGAAGAAGGTCTGCACCAAATATCTTGCTTGGCGTGCAAAAAAAGGTAAGCTTCTCAATTTGGTTTGTTCTAAGGTTAATTTAACTTCAGTGCTAGGACACACTTGGTGGATTGATTCAGGTGCTACTACTCTTATAAGTGTGTCTATGCAGGGTTGCCTCAGCTGCTGAAAGCCGATTGATGCTGAAAGATTCATCGATGTGGGAGATGGCAAATCGGTAGAAGTTGAAGCAATAGGGCATTTTAGGTTGTTATTAAGTACTGGTTATTATTTGGATTTGAAAGACACTTTTGTTGTATCGTCATTTAGACAGAATTTAATTTCTATTTCTGCTTTTGACAAATTTGGATACTATTGTTCATTTGGAAATAGTCAGTTTAGTCTTTCTTTAAATTCAAATGTTATTGGTACCGGTTCTTTATCATTACAAGATAACCTATATTTGCTTGATACAGTTGCTTCTTATAATGAAACCTTGCATGTTAGTTCTCGTGGCACTAAACGTAAATTAACCGATGAGAATTTCGCTGTATTATGGCATAAGCGATTAGGACATATTTCAAGAAAAAGGATAGAAAGACTTATGTCAGATGGAATTCTTGATTCCCTTGATTTTACAAATTTTGATATTTGTGTTGATTGTATTAAAGGGAAACAGACAAACAAAAGGAGATTGGATGCCAATAGAGCTACGGATGTCTTAGAATTGATACATACAGACATTTGTGGACCATTTCCTGTGGCTTCATGGAATGG
>CAMOHE010047834.1:4964-45642 GCA_946598075.1 Artocarpus hirsutus
ATAATCAATTATTCCCCAAACTTCCAAGAACTATTTTTACTTTTCCCCAGTTAATTTTGGGGTTCATACAGAAAGTCTACTCAATCTCTGATCAATGACTTTATAGCAATAATATTTGTAGAATATTTCAATAACTTGAGATTTATATGCATGCTTCCCAAGTCTGCCCATGACGTACTTGTATTCTATTATTCCAAGATTCCAAGTTAATTTTGTCTGGAACTTAAGAAATTCGTTTTGGGTCCAGTCCCTATGGGGACGTCCGAGTGACCACCGTTTAGTTTTGCGGCGAAAAACAGAAAAGAAAAATAAAGCTAATGTGTTATGGTAGCCACAACACTGAGGTATTGGGGATCTTGTAACGTAACACAATGCTAACATGAAACGCAAATCACGTGAGATCAAAATCAGAATCAAACGTGTTATGAGTCGTGCGTTCAAATATCGTAGTATCGGAAATTAACGGTATGCGTTACTTTGCATAAAGAAAAAGAAGAAATAACGATTGATTTTTCAGGAATATAGATTTTAAAATTTAAATGTCATTATTTATTGTGAAAAATGATATTATAATAATTACATCGAATAAGATCCTTATTTTTAAGTAAGTGCATACCAGAAAGGAATGGGATTGTTTTTTATTATACCATCGTATTAAAAAGTAAACACTACAAAAGAAATGAATGATATTCATTACTATTATTTTAGTTTCCTTTCTAATCTTATTACCGTAAACAGGCCCTAAATCTAACAAAATCTTTAGCATAATATTTGACTATGGTATGATTTAACATTTAAAAATAGTTTTCAACCGTGTAAAAGTTTACGTGTAGCTTTTTATATTCCATATTAATTTCATTTATTACATTGATTCTGCATCGTGTGTATTGTATAGTTGACGCATAACATCCACGTCTTTACAATATTAAAAGAATACACTTCCGCATAAATTTCTTCAAACTCCTTTCTTTATCCGTTAGTGCTTAAATAGACCACTTGCCTTCTGTTTAGGAGTATATGTTTCCAAGGGTTTCCTAGGAGTTGTTTTTGGCTTTTAGTCCAAAAGCTACCTGTATAAGTATTTAGATGATCTGTCAAAATTATTTTAGCTCTTTAAAAATGCTTTTAGTTAAATCACAAAATATGACTTCTCCAAGAAGCACTTTTGAAATAGACATTGAAACATGTACCAGAGTAATCATATGATGTTATAATTTAGAGTAATTTGCATTAGTCGTCCTTTAACACTTTAGTAGGTGATACTTTTGTCTCTCTTTTTTAATTTTAACAAAACGACCGCTTAACTTTTAAACCCTTGGCAATTAAGCCATTTTCATCTATTTATTGTTAAACTTTAACAGAATATGTCACGTGCACAACATATGATCTTATATAGAAGGGTATTTAGGTAAAATAACTAATAATACAAAGTTCAAAACAACAAAATTAAAAAAGGGCTACAGACTTCCAAAAAAAAACTAAAAAAAAAAACTATGGAAGCGGGAGGGAAAGAGAAGAGCCTTTGGTGCTACTTTTTTTTTTTGGGTGGGGGGTCGTGGTGATTGGGAAGGTAAGCATTTTTGATGACTTTGGTCCTTCATTCAACTTCTGGGTCTTGGAATTCCCATGTCCTTTTAGGTAAATTTGGGGTATGATCCGGTTGACCACGTATATGTTTCCCTTGATATGTCCCAAAAAATCTACAAGTTCATATTCAAGTTAAAGATTTAGACTTCTTTTAGTTCGTCAATTCTATATCTGGGTTTTTAAGCAAAATCATTTTGATCTGTTTATGAGGAGTCACTTCAAGTCCTAATTGCCCTCTAACAATAGGTTCAAAATCGACAGGGTGTTCAAGAATTCTGCCATGGTGGACAAGTTTGGGAAGAGAGAAATCTACGCTTTGCATGCCTAATTCAGTGCTTTGTTTGATTTGTTATAGACAACAACTTACGAATTGTAACTTGCCGAGGTTTTCATTTTTCCTTTTCTTTTTGACTGTAAATCTCTTCTACTTAGGAGGAAACACGGTGGAAAAAAAGCCTCATTTTTTTTTTTTATAAGAATTCAAGCCTAAAAGGACATTTTAGTGATTTTGTTGTGAAAAAAGTCCATGTGACTTGCACATGCTTGATATTGTGAGGTTTAGGGTTAATTTTGACAAAAGTCTTCAATTGCGAAGGGTTTAAAAGTTAAGGAGCCGTTTTGCCAAAATTAAAAAGAGAGAGACCAAAGTGTCACCTACTAAAGAATTAACGAACCATCGGTGCAAAATACTCTACAATTTATAAACTTTTGTAAAATTTTTATTACCTATTAAAATTTATAAGCATTTAGTCCATTTAATTTTTTTTTTTTTAAATATGATTTCAAACACGTATTTAAAAGCCATAGTTTTTGTTTCTCTTTTTTCACTTGCTAAAACCATAAGCGAAAGTTATGACAAACTTGACAAAAGGGAGAGAGAGGAAAATAACAAATTTAAGCTAAAACTTAGTAAATAATGTCATGTAGTTTTAAAACATATAGTAAATATCATATAATGAGAAATTGAGTAATATCTCATAAGAAATTGAGAACCAGAACTACAAAATACCTCCACCTCTTTCTTCTCTATATCTTTCACACTCTTTATATGCTTGTGGTCAGAAAATAAAGTATTAACTTAGTAATATTGTATTAAAATATAAATAAAAAATTCACCGGTTTTCTCAGACTGACAGCGGCTGAGAAATATAGTATTAACCTAGTGATAATATATTAACATGTAAATTAAAAAATTCAGGGACGATTTCATCGACAGTGCCAACAATTGAAAAATTCAATGTTAACTTGGGAATACTGTATTAATGTGTAAATATAAAAATTTACCGACAACTTCGTTGGCAACACCAATGGTCAAAAAATACAGTATTAACCTGGTAAAATTCTATTTATGTGTATGTATAAAAATCCACTGGCGACTTCGTGGACTGTAAATGATTGAAAATACAGTATTAACAAGTAATACTGTATTTAATTATATGTACAAAGATTCACTAGCAATTACATCAGACTGCTAATAGTTGGGAAATATAATTTCAACATGGTAGTATTATATTAACGTGTAAATATAAAAATTCATCGGTGAATTTGCCTGATTGTTAGTGCCGAGAAATTCAGTATTAACATGGTAATACTATATTAACACATAAATACAAAAATTTATTGACGAATACGAGGGATCGTAAGCGTTGGGAAATGCAGTATTAGCTTGGTAATACTGTCTTTATGTGTAAATACAAAGATTCACTGGCAACTTCATCGGCGGTCAGGAAATACAATATTAACTAGATAATACGCAAATGACATGTATATGTAAATATTCACTAGCGACTTCGTCAGATCATCATTGCTAGGAAATAAATACAAAATTTCACCAATAGTTTTGTAAGACCGTCAATGATTAGGAAATGTAGTATTAACCTGGTAATATAGTATTAACGTGTAAATACAAAAATTTACCGACGACTTGCTGGTGGGTGGGAAATATAGTATTAATTTGGTAATATTATATTAATATGTAAATACAAAAATTTCTCGACGACTTGGCTGGCACCACTGACAGTCGAAAAATACAATATTTACTTAGCAACATAATATTAATGTATAAATATAAAAAAATTACTGATGAAATAGCAGGCGATACCGACAGCCTGGAAATGTAGTATTAACCTAGCAAAACTTTGTTTATATGTAAGTATAAAAATTCACTGGTGACTTCACCAGACCACTTGCGGTTGGAAAATACAATATTAACTTGGTATTACTGTATTTACATGTATGTACAAAGATTCAATGACGACTTTGTCAGACCAGTGGCGGACGAGAAAGACAATAGTAACATGGTGATATTATATTAACATGTAAATTCAAAAATTTACGACAAATTTGTCAAACTGCTGGCGCCCTAGAAATACAGTATTAACCTGGTAACATAATATTAACGTGTAAATATAAAAATTTATAAGTGACTTTGTTGGACCGTCGATATCAAAAAATACAGTATTAACCCAATAATACAATATTTACGTGTATATACAAAGATTTACCAACAACTTCATCAGAGCGCTGGTGGTAAGGAAATACAATATTAACTTGGTAATACTGCATTAACACCGGTGGTCGAAAAATACAATATTAACTTGGTAATACTCTATTAACTCATAAATACAAAAATTCACCTACAACTTAGTCAGATCGTCACTGGTAGGAAATAAATACAAAAATTCACTGGCAATTTTGCCAGACCGCCAACGGTTGAGAAATATAATATTAACTTGGCAATATCGTCTTAATGCGTAAATACAAAGATTCATTGGTGACTTCACCTGACTGTCGCTGGTTGGAAAATATATTGTTAATCTTGTAATATTGTATTAACTTTTAAATACAAAAATTCCCATGCGACTTCGACCACTCTGTTGGTAATTAGGAAATACAGTATTAACCTTGTAATATTATATTAACGTGTAAATACAAAATTTACCAACGACTTTGCTGGCACTGCGGTAGACGGGAAACACAATATTAACATGTAAATACAAAACTTTCCTAGCGACTTCGCTGGTATCGTCGATAGCCAAAAAATATAGTATTTACCTAGTAATATAGTATTAATGTGTAAATACAAAAATTCACTAAGGACTTTGCCAACAGGAAATACAATATTAATTTGGTAAAATATTATTTTACATATACAAAAATTCACTGGTAACTTCGTTGGATGGATTGCTGTCGGAAAATACATTATTAACCTACTAACATTATATTTACGTGTATGTACAAAGATTCACCAGCAACTTTGCCGCATCATTAGTGATCGAGAAATACAGTATTAACTTAGTAATATTGTATTAACATGTAAATATAAAAATTTACTGGTAACTTTATCCGACTGCCGGATAATTGTTATTTATTTTCGCAATTTCAAGTTATGATACTAACTGGTAACTAGGCGAATACTGGATACTGGTCGGTATCTACATGGATACTGGATACTAGCTTATACTTTAAGGATATATTTGATATTTAAAAATATGGTGTGATGATATGAAGTGGTATTTTTTATAATTATTTTTTAAGTGGCATAAAACAATCTAAGCTTTAGTTTTGCAGCATTCTTGTAAAGAGTTAGTTTTTCACAGCAATAGGAGATGATAAGGCTCTCAAGGCATGAAGGACGTGAAGTTTTTTCCCCCCAATAATAATAATAATAATAATAACATATGTCACTTCTTCTAACAGTATCTGCAATATAGTGCCAAAATTTAACATTCAAGTAGGAAACTACCTTTGAATTACATTGTTATTTTTGCTACTAAATTTGAAATATGCCATAATTGGTGTCAAATTTGACAAAAAAATAATACATAATTTAATTGTTATCGATTGATGTATTGAGGTTTTAATGTGATCATCACAATTAATATTGGCATCTTTAAACTATTTTAATACAACTTTCAACCTGTAACAATTATGAGACAAAAAGTAAATACAACATTTGAAATAAAATTGTGTATTGTAGCACAAATCAAAATAAATTATACTAGGTCATTTTTACACATTTTTTACGCCAAATATTGTAACGGCACTCACATTTGCATTCAAGATGATCTAAGCATTTATTGAATATTGATCTTACTAAAAATTATTTGGATTATTTTCGTAATGCTCTCTAAACTATATATCCTAATTTAAAAGGCGCTTGATTTTTCAAAACTGTTCAAAATACTCTTTTTGTCCAATTTCATCTATTAACCTAACAGATTTACTAATGTGTCACTCATTTTAAACTATTAAAACTTGATTAAGCTATAAAATTGAATTAATCCCTAAATAGTAAATTAATTACAAAAATATTCAGCCTCTCGTTGCTTCCGATTTAGGTTCTCCCTTCTTTCCGTGAACGCTTGTCTATGACAACGGTTCCTTCGCAACCAGATGTTTTAGACTATTTTTACACCAGCTTCAGTCTTTATTAATTGGGTCTGTTGAAAACATAATTTTTTGGTCATATTCGCATCGTGGGGTCCCAGGAGCGAGCACTTTATAAAAACTTCAAAATTTTTGAAGTGGGTTTTTGGCTCAAAACTGCTAAAAGATATTCCCTTTTAATTGGTACAAACAAGGAGCTTTTCAAACTTTTAGTAATTAATCCATTTTTAGGGACTAATTCAATTTTATAGCTTAATTAAGTTTCGATACTTTAAAATAAGTGTAACGTTAGCGAATCCGTTAGGAGTATAGACGAAATTGAACAGAGAGAGCATTTTGAATAGTTTTTTATATATTGAAGGTGCTTTGGACGGTTTTAAAGAAATGGAAAGAAATTTTGAATTAAAATAAATAGTTTAGGGGCATTTATGAAACAATCCAAAATGTTTATATCTATATATATATGTATATATATTATCACTATAAATTTCACGGTTACATTTTACCGTCCGCACAAGTAACAATACCATATATGTTTATACAAGTGGAAACTACATGATGGTAAACATAAAAATTGTTACAGCAATCAAATCCCTTAATTGGGCAATTTTTAAATCTTATGATCAAAGATATACCAAATAAGTCAACTCCTGATGTAAATTTCTTTACTCTTATAGGCACTCATATTACAAAGGGGATTTGACTTTAGACAAGCGTTCGTTGTTGCTAATTTTGTTTTCAAATTTGTAATGCCAAGATAATAATATACGACTAAAATATATTTTTATTCTTAGACACGATAACTCTTGAGAGAGAGAGAGAAGAGAAAGGACTCTAAGGCCTCACCTCAATTACGGGGATAAATGGCTCTAAATCTTAAAAAATTTAGCCAAAAGAGATCTTAAATCTTGGCAATTATGACAAACTAGAAAAACTTATTCTCAAGATTTCCGCAATTAATTCTCCAATTACACTTGTCAATGGTTGTCTGTCCAAAGTCGACAAAATTCCGTTTAACTGGGGAAGCTTCCTTATATAAATGAGCCAGTCGGTCGTAGATCGTCAACCCCATAGAAACAAAGTTATCTTTACTTCACGCATAAAACATTCAACGAAAGCTCTATAATACCTTAATTTCTTATATATTATTTCAACTAGGCTCACAGATTTTGTAACATCCGTGAATTTGAAAGTAAAATTAATTATGTTAAGTTTAATTGTTAAGTGTGTCAATGTGATTTTTAATGATAAATTCAGTCATTTAAAAATTTTGTTGTATTTGTTGTATTTAAAATTTTGATTTTTGTTTTGAAATACTAAATGACATTTTTACACTGTATTGTTCCTATATTTATCAAAATGTCCTTAAGCCTTTTTATTTTTCCCACTCCACTCTCTCCCTTCCACTTTCTTCTTTCTCTCTTTCTCTCTTCACTCCCGACGCTCTCTCTCTCATTTTCTCTGCAAAGTTTCAATCTCAAGTTCCATTTTCGCTGATTTGAAGCCAAGAAACGAGTTCAATCCATCAAGTTCTTAAAAAACGTCCAATTAAAAGTAAGCCTCTTTTTCCCTAAAATTTTTGGATTTTGTTTTAAATCTCTCATGTATTTTGCAATCCGAACATGTTTGACTCTAAATAACCTTTAATATGAGTTTATAGAACCCAAAGCACCACGAATCCAAGCTTTATTTGAACAATAACGAGATTTAAACTAGTTTTTACATTTTTCTATTTTTTTCTCTTTTTCGAAATAAAACTTTGATTTGCATAAAAACTTATTAGAAGTGTTTAAATATGTTTTATTTTGTTATTCTATCATGTTTTGATGTTACCCATGCTTTGAAAACTTAGAAAACAAGTTTGATTGAGTTTTTGAACTAAAATTGACGAAAACCTGAGACTTGAAACTTTCCAGATCACGACGGATCGGCAAGCCGAACTTAAAGTTTGGCAGGCTGGATTCATAACTTCAGCAGGCCAAACCTAAATGTTCGGAGGGCCGGTTGAGCACAGTGGAATTGTATTTTTACTCTTAGTTTTTAATGTCTAATGATTTAGAAATATTTTAAAAGAATTGTGATTTTTGTGCCATGATTATTTTGAGTAAAAAAGGTACATTGATAATTAAATTAACATAATGATATTTGTTAAAACATAATTTCTGACTTTAAATGCAATTTTTAAGGTTTTGAATGTTAATGGAGCTTATGTTAAATTTTTTTTGGAGCTAACGGTGTTGAATTTCAAATGAGGTAGGATATTTTCTATCCCTTCCTTAGTGGCCTCTTTTATAAATGGTTTTGGCCAAAGTTTAATTTTTAAATGAATTTTTAAGAATGATTTATGTTTGATGTTGAAGTTATCTTTGTGCATTTAAGGAATTGTATTTTGATATTCTTTTCGAATTCCCAAAACCCGTATGGTGATATTTTATCAAGCTTCTTACAAGTAAGTATTTATTGATTTCGTTAAAATCTTGAGGCTCTTTTTTCAGTAAGGATGATTTGTGATTAATTCTTTTCCCTATAACTGTGAGTTTTGAATAATATGTTTTACTTGATTATCCTACTAAGCCTTTCATTCACGTTTTATTGTTTTTAAAAGCTTTCCCCCCAGGTTTGGAGAAGAAGGAGCATGAGTTGAAATTATATTTTTCTCTGAAACTGTTGTATGACACGACTAATCCTGATGTCAATGTCGGCTATGTCAATTGCATAGCCTAATTTAAACTATAAATGATGATTTTCAGTAGTCTTGTATTAATATTATGATTTATAGTTTATTTACTTACTCACTTTCGTGGTAAGCATCTATATGATAGTGACTGTCAATGAGATTTCAGCTAAGCAATTTAATTTATATTCATTTACTTTAAGTTGATTTACTCTCTTTAATTAATCTTCTTTAAGTTAACGTCTCCCATTTTCGGGACGTCACAAATTTAGACATAGGAGTAATGTGTTGTCTAATATTCATATTATTTTAACGAGGCTTTAAATAATAAACATTATTTCAATTAATTACGAGATAAGGCTCAAGGACTTGTACATATATAATATATAACATTATTGCAACTCTCTCTCTCTCTCTCTCTCTCTCTCTCTCTCTCTTGATCCTCTTCTTTTGTGATCATAATTCCCGTGAACAATGTCGTCGCCATTCTTGTCGGAAACAAGGTCACCGTTTGCTTTGCTGTTCCGAAGGCATTCGAGTGGCGAAATCAAGAACTTAGCCTCGTCGATGGAGGACACCCTCGTCTCAAGAAATTTGTCATTGCACCGTATGATAGAAGATATAGGTGCAGCTATACAATGACACACGTTTATATTTACCAGTCAAGTATTTTGATTTCTCAAAAATATTCTGTCTACTTTGTAATATCGGTGTGACAATAGTAATTCTCAGGCGGGGCTAGGAAAAAGAAAATAATTCTAGTAAGTTGGTTTGTTGTTTTATTTTGATGTAGTTACAATATCACAGTGTATTCAGAAACTCGCAGTGTCAATATGATCTTGTACAAAAATATGATCATATAATAAGGCCAAGATGCTAAATTCATATCCTACAACAAATAGTGATTGGTTTGTGTGTGTGTATAATATGTATGTGTATATACGTGATGTATTCTGCATGGACATCGCGTTTGTGCTACAAAAATAATACGATAGAAACAAAGAATAAGAACATAAACAGATTTACATAGAAATTTAAGATGGGAAAAAATTACAAACAGAGCTCGAAAAAGAATACAAGATGGTATTGTCGCACCGTGAGCTTTTCGAGATGGGTTTATCTAAATTCGGGTCACTATACTCTAACGGTTGGATTTTAAGAAAGTGGCAACGGGGTCTCTCATGATCGTTGACTTGATTGTGGATTCATTCTTTGCCGTTGATATCATTCTCACTTTCTTCCTGGCTTATTTGGACAAAACCACTTTTTTTTTTGGTAGATGATCACAAGAAAATTGCTGCAAGGTATATATTATTGGAATTACATATATTAGATGTGATTAATACAATCTAGATATATCGTTTAAGGGTTTTTTTATATAATTTTTTTGGGGAAATATGTTAAATATTCAGGTATGTTACAAAACTTTGTTTCCCAATGGACATAGCTTCAACTCTAGCGTTTCAGCTCATACACAGAATCTTCAGAGGCAAACTGCACCGGGGTGAGGCATTTGGCTTTCTCAATTTGCTTAGGCTTTGGCGATTCCGACGCATTATTCTACACTTTGCGAGGTAATCTTCATTTTAATTGTTTCTAACTTGGTTGTGATAAATTCGAACTTATCAAAAACACGCATTATCGATGAGAATTTAGAAGTTAAACTTACACTTAGTTATTGCTGGTACATCTCTTGATTTGAGACGCAAGTTAATTATTATTAACTGTGTTTCCTATAAGAGAAATTATATTTAGTATTTATCATATATATATATATATGTTGTTAAACACCTACACGGATACGGCAACTCGTATAGATCGTATGTAACAAACTATTGGAAGGCCTAAACGGTGTTATAACTCATGGATTCCTCTATATATGGTCCATATCATTTTCCTTACTAGAGTTGCAATATACGAATGTTTTCAGACTGAATAATTTTGGAGTAATTTCTTATTGCAGACTAGAGAAAGACGCACGCTTTAGCTACTTTTTGAAGAGAACCTGCAAACTAATCAGTGTAGGTCTCACTTTTTCCCTTGACAAAAATACCCCAATGGTATGAGAATAAAACTTTTATCATTGGGCACATTATTTTTACCTCCACTAATCTATCAATGTAAGCATTTTTGTGTCATACAGTACAAAATTAGACTATTAAAATTATATCAACACTCGTAAATTAGACTGTTAAAATTATATCGAATAGATAAACTAACTCGCTTTATCTGTGTTAAAATTTTCCCTCATTTCCTGCTTTAATCAAATTTGATTTCATACTTTAAACAAATTCGCTGATGATACTCATCAAACTCACGACGATCGGATACAGCGACCTTCATGCGGTCAACACGGGAGAAGATCTTCAACATGTCTACATGCTCTTCAACATTGGCCTCACTGGTTATCTCATTGGAAACATGACAAACTTGATTGTCCACGCCGATGTCCGAGCTTTTTTTATGGTAATCACGTTATTAATTAATTTCTAATATCTTTATATCTATTAATCTTTTTAATTAGCCAATGTTTGATGTAAACTTAGGTGACATTATAGTTTTTGAGCTGTGCCATAAGCTTAATTGGCATCATATTTCAATTAGATTGCCCCTGTATATGGAGTGTTACTATAAATCCATTTTTTCATGAGCCAGGCAACACAAGACACGAGATGTAGGCCCCATTGATAAGACTCGTCTTTCTGTGTTTGTCGAAAAATAATTGAGAGCATCTCCGATGCTAACGTTTTAGTAAAAAATGGTCCAATCTGTATGTCTAATGACGTGAAATCCACTTTGTATTATTTTGTAATACTGGATACTACCAATGCTCCTAACATTGTGCATGTTTGCCGTGCTAGGCTAGAGTGGAGCCACAACACTCTTACCTACATATAGCGAGTGACATCTCACGTGTTGGCGCACACCTATTAAAACTTGGGCTCGCACTAATTCACACAAAAGCCTACAATGCTCTCAATGTGTCATGGAACACACCACATAGATGTGTGATCCTATAGAAAAATGAGATCCAACCCGATGAGGTTAAATCCCGAGCCTCTCACACAAGATGGGTCAGACGTAGGTCCCATTAGGCTGCACTTCTCCTTTTGTAAACGATAGTCTAGGAAGCCATTAAAAACAAAACACTCCCTTGGTAGAGTGTTGTTTTGACTCATCTAATCTTTATCCAATTTTTTTAGTTTATATGTATATGTATATATACATCCATCTAAAGTTCAATAAATATATGGAACTCGAAAATATGATTTATTTAATTAAACATCAACTGCTCAAACATTTCTCTCTACATATGCTTAGATTAGGAGAATTAATGGCATTCAGACATTAATAGTTTTAGAGAGAAAAGAAGAAACAACCACAAACTCTTTATGCACATAATTTAATTAGTTTAACCATGTACATAAATAAATACTAAAATGACCTGTATTAGTTCCTAGGATCTCCTTTGCATAATTTAGTACTAGATGAAAAAGTATCGAGAGATTCATCAACGAAATAAATGAAAGAGCAAAATACACGATTGACAACTATTTTGAGAAAGCCTTTCAAAAAAAAAATAAAAATAAAACCTCTTGTGGGAAAGAAGGTAGTGACAGGAGGGTGCATAATTTCGTTTGCTTGTACCTCGTAAAGATTCAAAGGATCCATGAAACCACGATTAGACGTGACCAGCAAGACAAATAGTACAATGTTAGGAGAAAAATGTCGCCGCTCTATTCAATTTTCAAAATAAAAAATCCATTTAGAAGAGCATCAGAACATCATATGGATCATCTCAGAAGCCAATCTCGCTTGATACAAAAATATATTTCTACAGAACCAAATCTGCCAAACTTAATATCTAGGAGTCGTAAAGGGCTTCGATACCATTCCTTAGATGATGCAACAGACCACAGTAAAAATTTCTGAAACTCCATCTACACAAACTTTCTTTACATATTTCCAGCAACCTGCAAAGGTAAACCAACACAAAGATTAGCATCAGAGAACATGGATAATCACTCTTAATGTGTATTTCACCATAAACATCTTTTGCTGGCATGAATATTATACAGATAAAAAATAGAAGACGATATTCAGAAAGATCTGGCGACAAATTCTTGGAACTCTTCTAAACTACTCAATACTGGCAAAAGGAATCAACTTTTGGAAGTTGGAAAGCTGGGACAAGAAGTTGAGGCTGGAAAAACAAAGGCCCAATTCATTTGTAAACTATATCACTTATTTATCACTCTCATCCCGACTGATGTTTGTCTTGATCTCATTGTGTCAAAACTAGGATCTTCAGATATGGGAGAAGTTGCGGTACTCCTTAACAAAACGCAAGCTTTTACAGTGAGAACAAGAAGGCTATCTCAGGTCATTCAGATGAGTCATCATCATTTCAAGCAAATGCAGCAGCCAGACAGTGAAGACGCAAAGACTTTACTCTCCAACGTTATTAAGGTATGTTATTTTGTTCCTAACGATGTTCCACATTATCACAAATCTTTAGGAACTTTTCAATTAAGATTAAACATTTTAAACACAAACTGAATACTATCAAGATTAAGTAAGATCAACTGAAGTAAATGCACAAATACGGCAAGAAGAGTTATTACAAGTTCTCCAACATTTTATTTAGAAATACAACCCGAGCTGAAGACCTGGTTTGTTTCCATCTTCAACATTTTGTTTATGCAACTCACTATAGTGCAGCTGTATGACTTAGTTTACTCACAAACTTTCATTTGCAATACCTGAAGAGCTTGAAACTAGAGATGCTAGAAGAAATACTATTTCTTATAGATTTTTTGAGGGACCTAAACAGAGAGGTAGAGATTCATCTTTACCCTAGTAATATGTGTGATCTTTCTGCGTTTATCTGGCAGTATCATCATATTTGAATTCTTTAGCACTAGTTTGCTTGACAGTAGTTGTTTGCAAGAGCATACTTAAGAACTGAACTCTGAAGCTCACCAACTATCTATCAAATGTGTACTTAGAAGGGGGATGGACCAGGAAAAAAGAAAAGAAAAGAAAAAAGAACCCCAAAAGCAAATCGATCAAGTTTTTCCTCTTACACAAGAATAACTTTTGTGCACACGCTATACTTGAAATTTGAATACCATGTACATCTCATGTCCCAAAGGTTCTACTGTTAGAAACATATTTTTCAAATTTGAACCCACTAGTTTGCCGTAACATGATATTGATGATCACTGCATATTGTTTGCAGCAAATAGAACCAAATGAGGATCAACGTAATCGAGAAACACCGAGATATGACAGGGACCAAAGTTTCAAAGGTAAACTGTGGACTCATCTTAGTTACAGTCATCCAAATAATAGCTGTAAACTAATAGGATCACTGAGCAGCAAGTACTTATGTTCAAACCGGGAATTCCATGTTAAATGCGGTATAAGGCAGCTCATACCACACATGGACCACAATTGTGGTGTGCGCCAAAGTCATATGTTCAGTGTCACCATTGACTAGAAATCGGAGATGACCGCATAATTCATATTTCTCACACATGTAAAATACTATCGTGCAGAAACACCTGAAAATTCAAAGTCCATGGTCAAGTACCCTTCATGTCAGGGTAATAATCCATGGATATAATCCCAATGAAACTACAACTGAAGGTGACACACCAGGGAAACCTTGTACATTTGCCTGATTCAATCGATGAGCTTTTCAGATTGGCAGGTAAACCATATTTGAGACTTTTATCCCTCTCATTATAGAGTCTCAGAGATAAATTCATATTTAAAAAGCTCTTACCAGACAAGGACACAAGTCTAAATGACATCATATAGTTGTAACCAAAAATAAGAAAAATGCACGTAGTAGTATTGTACATAAATCTGGTTTATTTACAAAATAAATTAAGTGCTGAAGGCTTTAGGGTCAATGGCTTCTTTACATACAAATATTCATCACTATGCACATAACTTACTGAATAATGTATTGGTCATTTCCATCAAAATCTACCTTAATAATACGAAGTTGTGAGGCCTAACAGGTCCTCTTATTTCACTCATGGAATTCACTGGTGTACTGATTTTGATGAATTAATTTAAGGTGAGAAGTAGAAAATGAGATAACTTTTGGACCCTGTCGAATGTTGTGCATGCAGAGAAAAAGTTTAACAAAGGAGGAAGCACGATTGTCATGGCTGATGGGTCACAGGTGGAAGAATTGAATGCTTTAAGAGAGGATGTCCGTCTGTTTATCTTTTAAAGGCTACAGCATTCAACAAAATCACATTCTGTTAAATTCCCGTACTAACTTCCAACCATCTTTGTATATTGTAAGTGTAACTTGCATGGTAATATTGTTTGTCACAACATATGAAAAAGGCATATAGAGCTTACAGCATCTAATCTCCATTGTTGAGCATGTCCAACACAGTATAAGCAGCTTTCTGAAATCGTTCCTTCTCTTCTTCCAAGACTTTTTTCCTATCAATAGCAAAATCTTTGCACTTTTCTATTTCTTCCATTATCCCAGTAGAGCTCTGACCAATTTCACTGCCAATTCATTTGTAGGTGTATCCATTGAAAAGGACACTTGTTAATAATCTAGGACTAAACTTATTATCGATGAGAATCAGTCATATTTTTGTTGATGATTACCATGTTCAACAATCTAACATATACAAGCACAAACATCAAGAATTATTAAACTTTTAGAAATAACTAGCAGCCAAAAACATCTTGAAAAGAACTAACTATTGTTTATGTGTAGATGCACACACACACACACACACACGCAAAAGGATATATTTGCATCACATGTGTATATTTCAAATCAATAACCTCAATGAACTCCATTTCATAAGCAATGAGCAAAGTGGACAAGCAACAGAATAGTTATTCACCAATGCAATTAGGCTAATACAGATCAGAATACGTACATACGTACATACACACACACACAACCAAAAAAAAAAAAAAAAGCAAACGTAAATTGGTAAATACAAAGCTGTCACATTTCCTAAAATAATTACAGCATTCTGTAGATAGTGATAACTGATAACGTAAATGAAATTCCAAAAAATTACCATTTCATATGCTCAGACACAATAGCAGGGACCAGGCTAGGAACACAACCAAAACAAGAGATGGTGGACTTATTTGACTCCAATTTTGGCTCAAAGGCACTATACCAAAATTAAAGAATGCTCGTCAAAACTCACTTGATCATCTTAAGCATGTTCTCCATGGCAACTTGGACTTGTTTAGACATTTCTGCATTAAAGCAAAATAATAATAATAATAATAAATAAAATAGAGATGGAAAGGAAGTGCAAGATCCACGGCTTCAAAATCAAATTCTCACAGTACAATATCATCGTGATCGTTACAAATATCATCCAAATTAACGTTAAATTCTGAATCAGTTGAACTTAAACTGCCGAATCACAAGGTTTATGCACATAATTTTGCAATAAAATTGCTGTTTATTTTTTTAGGAAAAAAAATATCAAAATTCAGAAGTATACTAAAATCCAATCCTCAGAATAGATTCAAAAATTGCGATTAAAGCAAAATATTCTCCAAATTAACGTTTCTGTCAGCTGATCCTAATGAACAAAATCGCTAGGTTATGCGGGTACTTAGCGTTTAGTTTTGCAGAAAAAAATATCAAAGTTCAAAAGTGAATCAACGACTCTAAAATTGAATACTCCAAGGACAATGTATCACGGCGATCATTGCAAATATCATCCCAATTGGTGTGAAATTTCCAAAACGCTGACCGAAACGAACAAAAATCGCAAGGATTTTGCACGGCCTTTCCAAAGAAAATGCAGTTTAAATTTGCTGGCCAAAAAATTATACAATTTGACGATGATGATTCAAGACAGAGATCGCAATCCGTATGTGAGAGAAAACTAACCGTAGACGAGGGACGAAAGCTGAGATTCGGCTTCCGATGGAGCGAGGACTTGACCATCGGACTGAGACGGTGAAGCGGCCATTTGCAGAAACCCAGATTTTAGAGAGAGAGAGGAGCTCGGGTCTGTGTTTTGGCGGGAATTTGACAGAGAAGATTAGCAGAACGAGAATCTGGAGTCGGTCCCTAAGCTTGTGTTTAATGGGATTAAATATAAATAGAAAAAAATTAAAAAAATTAAAAGAAAAAAACTTGTGTTAAATGACGAAAAAGAACCCAACCTTGGGAGAGATTTTTATTTTTCCTTAGCTTATTTAGTAGGGTGTCTGATACGACGGTGAAAACTATTTTTTTATTGTAGCATGTGAGAGTTTTACACTATAATATTTTTTTTTTTTTTGTAACATGTAAGAGTTTTACACTGTTTATAACTAAAATAATGGTCTGGACGGTCGTATGCCAAACACACTATAGGTTTTTTAATTTTTCATGATGTTTATTCATTTTTTTTGTACCATTGATTATATTCTATATATATATATACACACACACACCTTGCATTTTAAAGTTTGTATTTTATATTATTAATATGAAATGTATTTTTTTTTTTTAGTATATTATGCAATCTTGAGAAAAATCCAAAATACCCTTAAAAAAAATGCAAATGAAAAACCACAAGTTTGTAAAAACAAGATTTGACAACAAAAAATGTAACTAACCTGGATTATTTATTCCGGCTGCCAAAGTTTAGAATTCCTTTTAATTTTTTTCTTTTTCTTTTTCTTTTTCTTTTCAAGAGTATTCTGAGTATTTCAAAAGTTAAATTGAGTGTTGATGGAGAAAATACATGGTTTGTGTATTAAACATAATTTGAGTTTTAATGCAAGATTTCAAAATGCATTGTATACTTTCTAATATGGGTGTTTAAAAAAATCTACTAAATCGCTCAAACCAAACCAAATCGAATCAATCTAGTGGGTTTTTTTTTTTTTTTAAATTATTATTTTAGATACTTTGGGTGGTTTTTACACAAATAATTTTAGGTGGTTTAGTTAGTGGTTTAAAGCTCCCAAACAGTCCAAACAACCCATGTAATCCACCCACCCAAACCGCCCACTAAACCACCACATATATATATATATATATTACAAAATATTTTTAAATAACTTTTTATTTTAATATAAATTATATTTTATTGGTAATAAAAAAAAGTTCTGCGCATATATAAAATACACCTTTCCACACCCTATAATTTTACCTTTCCCTATATTCTTGTCACTCATCAGCATATTAAAAAAATCAAATAAAAGACCCAACAAATACAACTAACTCAAAGCAAAATGAAAAAAAAAAAAAAAAAAACTCGAAGCCAAAAAAAAAAAAAACCTTAAAGCAAAAAAATGGGTCATGAAACCCTAGCCCCTCCCAATCCAACAAATCAACGCCTTTTCTTTGCACCATCGTTGGCCGCTTGCCATGCTATCTCTACCACGTCATTTCTCTCCACTACCAGCCTAACTAACCATGTTGTTGTCGTCTCTCTATCGCTTCTTGAAGTTTGAAGGTATGTTTTGCAACTTTAGATTTGTCTCTCTCATTATTTGGTTGTTTGCTATCACTGAGATTCGCTGAGGGGTTGATGAAAGGCTCTCTAGGGAGCTTCAAATTTATTTGTTGTTGTTGTTGTTTTTTTTTTTAGGGCTTTTGAAGGGATTGTTTAAGTGATGTAGAGACATGACACCGTCTAATTTAGATATATTTGTTGTTGTTTTTTTTAGGCAAGAGCTTCATATTTGCTTTGTTAAAATATGGGTCCATTTTTTAATTAGACTTTTTTTTTGTAAAATTTACATAATCTGTCTATTTTTTGAGGAGTGAATTAATATCTGTCTTCGTCATGCAAATATCACTTATATGTCTCGTTTTTTTAATTTTATATATTCAGAATCTTAAAATACCCTATAACTAAATATTATCATGTATTTAAATTTTTACAGCATATTTTCTTATTTTTTGAATAGTTAAATTAGGGAAAAAATATACACGTATATTTCTTATTTTAACATATTACATTGATGCTTAAAAAAATAAAATGAATGTTATTGAGTATCATTATCATTACGTATCATTAGCTTAATGAAATAACAATTAAATAACCTATAAGATATATAAAGAGACTTAATAAATACTATATCATTAATTTAATTACATATCATAAAAAAAAATTCACTTGAAGTCTTAAGAAATGAATGTCATTGCGTATCATTATCATTATGTATTATTAACTTAATGATATAATCATTATCATTAAGCCAGGATATGAAACACTTTAACTATACACCATGTAAAGTAGCTTCAAAACAAGAAACGAACTCAGCCTTCATAGTAGAGGTAGCAGTCAAAGTCTGTTTTGCATTCCTCTAAGATACAGCTCCACCGACAAACATGAAAACATAACCAGATGTTGATTTTCTCAAATCAATGCAGCCAGCGAAGTCTACGTCAGAGTATCCAACCACCTCTAGATTATCAGTCTGTCTATACATGAGCATGTAATCTTTAGTCCCTTAAAGGTATCTCATCACTTTCTTTGCAGCTCTCTAGTGGTCAACACTTGGGTTACTCTGATATCTGCCTAACATTCCCACAGCAAATGCAATGTCAAGTCTTGTACAGACCTGAGCATATATTAGGCTTCTAACAGCTGAAGTATATGGAATGTTTTTCATTTGTTCTTGTTCGAGCTCATTTTTTGGGCACTGGTTCAAATTGAACCTATCACCCTTCACAATAGGTGCTACACTTGATGAACAATCTTTTATCCAAAACCTCTCTAGAACCTTGTTGATATAGGTTTTTTGAGACAAACCCAAAATGCCTCAAGATCTATCCCTATGGATCTTAATGCTAATGACATAAGATGCCTCTCCCATATCCTTCATTTCAAAGTTCTTTAAGAGAAATTGCTTCACCTCATTAGTTGCAAGTAATATGTCATTTACATATAGCACAAGTAAACAGATCCTACTTCCATTGACCTTCTGGTATATAAATTGATCTATGATATTCTCTTCAAAATCAAATGAAGAGATAACGTCATTAAACTTCAAATACCATTGACGAGAGGCTTGTTTCAATCCATATATGGATTTCTTAAGCTTGCAGACTAAATGCTCACAGCTACTAGAGGAAAATCCTTCTGGTTGTTTCATATAAACCTCTTCCTCTATATCACCATTAATAAACGCCATTTTCACATCCATTTGATGCAAATTCATATCAAAAGGGGCAACCATTGCCATAATGACTCGAAGAGATTCCTTTTTAGATACAGGAGAAAAAGTCTCTGTATAGTCAATTCCTTCTCTTTGAGTGAATCCTTTGGCAATGAGTCTTGCCTTATGTTTCTCAATGTTGCCCAACGAGTCTTTCTTTGTTTTAAAGACCTACTTACATCCAATGGCTTTTACATCATTAGGCAACTCAATGAGATTCTAGACTCTGTTAGATACTATAGAATCCATTTCGTCTTTCATGGCATTGTACCATAAGTTAGATTCCTTAGAACTCATGGCTTATGAAAACGCTTTAGGATCATTTTTAGCTCCAACATTGTAGTCAGACTCTTGTAGATACACAATATAATCACTAGGTATCGCCGATCGCTTTTCTCTAGTAGATCTCCTTAATGTTGGTTTGTTCAATAGGCTGTTCAACAGGTTCTTGTATCTGTTGTTCAGCTGGATCTATTTCATGATCAACAGTCTATGGAACTTGAATGACTTGTTGTTGTTCATCACGCATTTGAACTTTAGGTGTGTTGTGTACAATAATCAATCTATCATAAGAAGTGGAAGGTTGAACATCTGTATGATATTTTTTAGGAATAGTATTACAGGATCGATCGCTCTTACTAATTAAGTCATTCTCAAGAAATTTTGAATTCCTTGATTCCACAAATCTAGTACTATGAGATAGACCATAAAATATGTATCCCTTAGACCGTTTAGCATAACCAACAAAATAGCCACTTATGGTCCTTGGATCTAGCTTATTCTCTTGTGGATTATAAACTCTTACCTTCGACGGGCATCCCCAAATGTGTACATGTCACAAACTCGGTTTCCAACCTTTGAATAACTCAAAAGGCGTCTTTGAGACAGCCATGGTTGGAACTCGGTTCAATATGTACATTGCCGTCTGAAGAGCTTTAGTCTACAAGAACTCAGGAAGTTTGTTGCTAGCAAGCATACTCCGTACCATATCCATTAATGTTCAGTTTCTTCTTTCAGCTACACCATTTTGGTCTGGAAAACCAGGCATAGTGTATTGGGCAACAATCCCATGTTCTTGAAGAAACTTAGCAAAAGGACCAAGTGCTTGTCCATACTCAGTGTATCTACCGTAGTACTCTCCTCCTCTATCCGATCTCATGATCTTAATTTGCTTCCAGCATTGTTTCTCTACTTTCGCTTTAAAGACCTTAAACGCATTTAGTGCTTCACTTTTATTGTTAAGCAAATAGAGATATATGTATCGTAAGTAATCATCTATGAAAGAGACGAAGTACCTTTGAGAGTATGTGTCTATGTTTAGACCACAAATATCTGTATGTATGATTTCCAATAAATCAAAACTCCTTTTGGCACCCTTCTTTGACTTGTTGGTCTGCTTACCCTTAATGCAGTCCACACAAGTATCAAAATCAGGAAAATCTAAAGTATTGAGTATTCCATCATTTACTAATCTCTTAATTCTCTTAATGGAAATATGTCCCAATCTCTGATACCACAACATAGAGGATTCATCATTTATAACACATCGCTTAATACCAACATTTTCATGAACGTGCATGTAGTATAATTGGCATCATTTTGTAAATTAAGACGAAAAAGACCATCAGACAAAGTACCACATCCAATAAAATCATATTTATAAAATAGATTGAAAGAAGAATTTGAAAATTTAAAGGAATATCCAATTGATACAAGTCTAGAAACTGAAATTAAATTTCTAGAAAACTAGGAATATAGAATGTCTTTTCCAAATACAAAATAAAGCCACTACTTAAGACTAGTTTGCACATTCCTATAACCTCCACATGTGAGCGCATCTTATTTCCACAATAGATGCTTTGCTCACTTCCCACTAGCTTCCGTAGGTTTTGCAATCCCTACAGTGAATTGGTAACATAGATTGTAGAACCGGAGTCAATCCACCATGTGTTATAATTAACATCAATCATATTAGATTCATAATAGACAAGTGAGAGTTGAGTACTTTTCTTATCAGGCAAATTCCCAGAATTTAGAGCAGTCCTTCTTTAGGCACCCTTTCTTCTTACAAAAAAAGCACTTGAACTCCTTTTTAATTTCTAGTTGGGTAGGAGCCTTGCCTTTTCATTTTTGCTTGGTCTGATTTTTATTTTTACCCTGGGTTGCCAAATTTACTTTCTCTCCCTCTTCCATGATGAGTCTTCCCTCCTCCTGAATATACATAGTCAATAGCCCATTAATTGACCATTTGTCCTTATGTGTATTTAGGAAGGGACCAAATGTAATGTACTAGGAACGAATTAGACATCTCAACCTCAAGCGTTTTCAATTGAGCCACAATGTCCCTCATGTGCATGATATGCTCACGCACGCCTTTTATACTGATAAGCTTCAAGGATGAAAATGACATTATCAATGCCTTATTTGAAGACTCAAATTGCTCATCAATAGCCTTCAGTAGTGTTCGAATATTGTCATATTGATCAACCGAACCCTTAATCCCAACCGAGATCTTAGTCTTTATAAATGTAATTGAGAGACGATTGGATCGCTCCCATTTTTCATATCGACTAATATCATCTAGAGTGTTGGTCTCAGCGATAAAGGGCGGTTCATCTTTCCTTATGGCATAGTCAATGTCCATCCACCCCAAATGAGGGAGAATCCTCACCTTCCAGACTTTATAGTTATCACCCTTAAGCTCAAGAATATCACATTTCATATCAGATAAATTAACAGGTTAAATTACTACAATACATCAAACATACATGCTCATGTCACAAAAATTTGAAGCTAATAACTATATGTCATGTTTTACTAATGTAAATCATACAACAAAAATTATGAATCATATGACATAAAAACTGCTTGTGGGCTAGGTTTCTAATTCACATTGATTCACATACAATCTTATGATGAAACTATTAAACTATATTCTATTTCTTAATCTCTATGGGTAAATTAAGAAAATAGTTTAATATTTCATCCTAACCAATCATATTTAATAAAATAAAATTTCCTGTGGGATAAATTTCATTATACCAAACACAATTAGTTACAATTAATGTCCATTTAACTATATGTGATTTAGCAAACTAAATGTATAATTTTAATATAATCAACGATGTTGTAGCTATTCTTAGATCAAGTAAAATTATACAAATCACTCAGGACATTTATTTTTCAAGCACAACATATTCATGAATTTGCATGTATTAAAAAGAATAACAACCGAAGAATACATGCAAAATAAATTATGCATAAATTCTACAACATATCTAAAATAAATTTCCAAAATTTTATTTAACCATAAAAAATAAAATTTTGGATTTTATTAACATTAATTTTAGATTTATTAAGAAAACAATTTTTCAAAATACCCAATTTAAAAATCTGAAAAGAAAAAAAGAAAAAACAAAATTTTTAGATTTTTTTTTTTGGATTTTTCTTACCCAAAAAACGACACGTCGTTTTCGGCATTGGGCCCAAAACGACGTGTCATTTCGACCTCAAGAAAAAAGCCAAATGCCCTACAAAACGACATGTCGTTTTCATTACGATGTCGTTTTCATGAAACGACCTGCGCCCTTGCCCCAGTAAAATGACAAACGACGTGTCGTTTTTCTTAGTGAAAAATGACATGTTGTTTTGTAGTAACAAAACGCGTTCTTCAAGGGCCAAAACGACATGTCGATTTTTGGCCCTAGATTTTGTTTTTTCTGTTATTTCGGGTCTTCTTCGACTGAATTTAACCCAAATGGGTCCAATTGCATATCCGGTTGTTTCTATACCTTATGGGCACCAAATTGACGTTTTAAAAACCCAAAAATGTTATAAAATCAATTTCTGAATGATTTCTAACTATGGTTTTTGTCAAAAACATCCAAAAAATGATTTCAAATGCAACAAAGTTTTGAGTATTTTAAAAAACTCTATTAAAACTCCACTCACATATATCAAGGCAAAGAGAAAACCACACTCTTTATACCAAATGTAAGGAAATTTACGTATATATAGAGTTATGATTTTCATATATGCCTAAACCAAATTGCATAAAAATCATTTAAATACGGAAACATAAAGGAAAGAACAATATGACCTCCAGCCATTGATAATCTGAAGAATGAATTGAGAGTTTCTCTGCAAAAATTTCTGAAGAAAAATTTTTGAGAAAGAATAGGCTCTTCTAAACCTTCTGCAATTTTTGAGAAATGGTGTATTTTTGAATAAAACTGTATAGGCATAAGGACCCTCTCACGTGATATTTATAGACACTCACCATCAGGGTATACGCTACCTTTCATGAAAAGAGGCATTTTTCCTAAAGCGTTATAACAGTTTTGAATACTCTTTGGTTGACGCTCTTTAGAAAATACGTATCTATTGGACTACTTAAATTTATTTTTATTTATTTATTATCATTAAAAACTAAATAAATAATAATAAATAAATTAAAAATAACATCTCTCTCTCTCTCTCTCTCTAAATCTCACTTTTTTTGTCCCAAGTCTTTGAGTCTTGCTTATACAATCAAAAGCAAATTGAATTAACCTCCGTTCAAAGACTAGCACGCATTTCTTTTTCAGTTAGAGGTGATGTAACGAAAGGGGAAAAAATTGAGGTGAGAAAACTAGTGGACATGCTCATAAATTTTGGTCCTATATAAAAAGCCCACTAGTATTTTGACCAATGAAATCCAGAATGTTAGAAAAAAAAAATAGGACTTTTTTAATTCATCAAACAATCTATAAGGCTCTGGGATTTTATAATTTTACTAAAATCCATTTTTTCACTATTTAAAATTTAGACTTTTTTTACTTCTCAAAAAAAAAAAAAAGGGAAAAAAAGAGAGACAGAGAGGTTTAAATGGGATCTAAGGACAAAGGGATTCAAAGACTGGTTCTGACGACGACGACGCTAATAGCGACTCGGATGAATGCTTCAGGCGCAGGAGAGGCAACCCATTCCTTAGGTCTCTATGATGAATCCTGCAGACTATGAGAAAGATTTTCCTCCTATAAAAGGTTTCCAAAACAAGGAATGAACCGTCAAAGGAATATCGCGAGTTTGAGACACCACTGAATGGATTGAGGATGCTTATCAGGATTGTTCCCGTTCACTTGGGTGATGGTCTGAGGCCCAGGAACTTCGGCGAGGCCACACCATCTCATAAGAAGAAGAAAGCATTATGTTCTTAAAAAATATAAAATGAAAAATAAAAATACATGTAATAAAAATGAAGAATGAGAGATGTTATCATCTACGGTCATTTAAAATTAATATTTGGTAAAACTAACGTTTTCAACACTATTAGATTGTAGATTACATCCTGATGGCTCTCCTCATATAGTCGCTGCCACAGCGTCTCCCAAAAAGAATATGAAAAAGATGGATCTATATGGTAGTGTTTTAAAAATAAGTGAAAAAAGTTTTATTTTAAAAAATAAATTTTTTTTTAGAAATTATGTTTAGAGTATTTAGAATTTTTTTTTTCAAAAAACGTGTAAAAATATTTTTAAAAATTTTTACAACAATACCAAATAAGCCGATGTTTAGAGTGATCTAAATTCAATTAATCTGTTGTCTCTTTTTCAAAGGAGAAAAAAAATCGTTTCTGGAGAAACTACCAATCAAAATGCTTCCAAAGTACGTTATAAATCGTCTTTTTGTAGGCAATTGACATTGTACATCAAATTGTTCCTCCCTAATACCATACAAGACAAACTTTAAAATCATAAAATAACAAAGAATTTGTAGAGTTCGATAATACAAGTTAGACTGAAACTTTTGATTCTTACAATATAAGCTCTCACATACTACAGTGTCGAAAAAAGTACATTATAATGTAAAGCTCTCACATATTATAATATTTTCAGCTAAAATTGATTTTAACTCTTGGCTCTAACCAATGTTTTCAAACATACAAAAAAAAGGAGAGTCCAGGAGGGAATAACTATACAGCTAATAGGGATAAGGAAAATAAAATTGCTCTCAACCAATATAAAATACAAGACAAAATTGAGGCAAATGCTATATTTATACTCAATTACACTATGAATTGGGGAAAAAAGTAGCAAGTTACAATATATAGATAGAGAGAGAATAATGATATCATTTATGTATAGATAAATTGTCTTCAAGTTAGGTGCAATCTTCTTACATCACCTTTAGTTTAGGAACAATTATAACACAAATATGTAATCTCAAAGGGGGAAAAAGGGGGGAAAAATGCAATATTAGATTCAACAACAATGGGGCAAAGATAATGGTGGAGCCACGTAAAAATTAGCAGGTTACTGGACTATGAGTTTTTAGAATTTTAATTTTAATACATATAATTTTCTCTAATTTTTATGTTTCAATTATTCCTCACATATGACTATAGGGCCAAAAAAAGACTTATAACTATAAGAAATACATTTTACTTTATAATTAAAGTGACAACGTGGAGGTTGTGTTGTATAAGATATATTTTCTATTTATTATAACCACTGCAAATCGCCAAGAAACAAGTATGGCATTGATTCTCGGTTTTAAAAAAAAAGTTATAGTTGGGCATGGTGGCAAGTGGTAGCTTTCTAAGCTACCTAAATGTGACGCTAATGTAATTAAAACAAGAAGCTTTTTATGATAACTGATAATAGATGTTTTTCAATGTTAGATCAGAGTAAAATCACACTGAAACAAATATATATATATATATATATATATATGTTATAGAATTTGATACTAATATGACTGTTGAAAACATAACCCTGTATTTTCTTCGTACACTCTAGTGTAGAGTTTTTATTAAAAGAAAATAAGAACATTTACGTAGTCTAGAGTTTTCATTAAAAGAAAATAACAACATTTATGCAAGTCTTTCAAATTTGAAGTTCTTGAAAGAGGCCGTTACAGGATTCAATTGCCGCTTGTCAGAATGGACCAAGAAATTGTTGTTCAGACTTCGTCTACCACTCACAAAGCGATCACTTCACTTTAAAATAGTCATATCTTCTCAATGGCCACCCAGGCAACTTCACAACGGTCATCCTGTCGCCTGCTTGACGGTCATCTAGTCGTCTACTCGATGGTCACTTAGTTGCCTACTCACCACTTGACGACCTCTCATACATAAGAAGTAATAAGTGATTGGCCACTAGTTGTCACTCGTCAGTCATAAGTCATCATTACAAGCTTAGACGGATATTCACTACTTGCTCCTCACTCCTTGTTACTCACCACTCGTTGGCTCGTCGCTTGTTATCTCGTCACTCATTGGCTTGCCACTTGTAACCTCACTGTCCTCGAGTCGGCTCATCACTAGCTGACTTTGTTTGCCACTCGATGGCTCGTCACTTGTCACTTATCGCTCATCACTCATCACTCATCATTTGTCATTCACTGCTCGCTTATTGTTCAAAATTACGGTTAACAACTCTCGGAACTATTTCGATCTTTACGGATACGTCTCTATGACTACCATTACTTGAAGAACATGGGCATATGAGTTCGTGGTAACCACCTACTACTTCATGCCACTACTACACTCAACTACCCCCGTGATGAAAGAAAAGAGTGGTAATTACTCATGTAACCACCTCATGTGTAATGACTAGGAGAAATTCATTAATAAAACTTAATATTTAATTGGGTTTAATTGATGAATTTACCCTTAAAAATTTTAATAATTGTAAAATTATGATAATGTATAAATAAGCAGTATTTTTTGAAAATTTCACTACAAACGTGATGCAATGTTGGATATTGTTAATACAGATTTTATGAGTTTAAATACTTAGGAATTTGTAAATAATATCCATAAAATAAATTTTATATCACAATTAATTGTAAAATTATGATACAAATGAATGGGTAATTGGAGTATAAATAGGACACAGAGTCCAAAAAAACTCTAACCCAGTATAAAAAGGGGGCCAAAGCAGTATAAGTATACTGCAAAATGAAAACACAGATATGAAAAATGTTACGTTTGGCCTCCAAAAGTAAACCAAAGGTAAGTAAAATATTTTGTACAGTCTAAGGATATGTTGTGCACTGATTTTACTACTGCAATGTAAAGAAAATACTGTGTGGTAAAAAATTACACAGTGTAAATTTTTGGGGCCCACTAAGTGGACACCCATTAGAGTTTCATTGGGCCACATGCCATGAGAGGTGGCCCAATCACCTTATGCCACATTAGGTAGACTCATGGATTACTTAGTGAGTCACCCCATTGGATAAGCATGCATTAAATGTGATTTTAGCCAAAAAAAAATTTTCATTTTCTTCTTCCTCTAGCCCACGGCAGCGATTGAAGAGCTCTCCCAAAAATTTTCTCAAATCCAACTCTTTACCAAATTAGCCCCAATCAAGTTCAAGAGACAAAATCCAAGGATTTTATCAAGTTTTAAGGTAAAAACCTAAACTTTTTCAAGGTTTCTTATGGTTTTTCTTGGGTTAAGGAAGGAAAGTTGATTCAATGTGTTTTTGCATGGAAATAATGTCTAGGAAGGAGTTTCAAAGGAGCCTTGGAAGGTTAGAATCACAAAGTATTATTTGGATAATTTTGATTTCTTAAAGTTTTGAAATTATGTGATTTTTGTTTTAATTTTTATTCTTTCAAAAGCATGTGGGTTCTTGAGCAAATTTTTTGTTAAATTCCATAGAAATATGAATTATGGTATATTGATGTTGTGAAAATTAAGGGTTGAATGTTGAAAACGATAGTTTATGTAAAAAGGATTATTTTTGTAATTTTAGTGTTAGTTTTTCAATAATGGAGATTGGGGATGAAAATGACCTAGGCAAAGGTTAAATCTGCTTATAGTGGCTGGAAGGTAGTTTTGAAATAGATTTTTACAAAAATAACTCAAGAACTAAATTGTAAGAAAAAGTTTTCCCTTGGTAGAATTAAAAAATGCCTAAAAACACCTCTGTGCAGTGAGAATTTTGAAAAAATTAAAACAAAAAAGTTACAGATCTTGATGAAACTGTTAGGCAGTCAGGCAGTTCGTCGAAAGTCTCAACCGTTTGTGAGATTTCAATTTTACAAGAATTTGTTAAAATTAGAAAAAAATTTAAAAGGGCAAAAATATCATTTTTTTTAAAAGGATTTTGAATATGATACTTTGAGCAAAAATGTTCCTCATGAAAAAAAGAAAATTTTGGTTTAAAAAGATAAATTTCAGTCTTGGGGGTAAAACTGTCAAAATTTTCAATTAAGGAACTAAACTGTAAAGTTTTACTAAAATGGGGCATAGATTTGAAATAAGGAGATCCGACCCACTAGGGTATTATTTTTAAATTAGTATGCAACTATTTTAATTAGAATAGTGAAATTGAGCTTGGGAAGCTAGTAGGCCCACTAGGGGCAAAATCGTCATTTTCTTTTGAGTAAACCGAATTGTCCTAAAATGTCCCCAAATGAGAAAAAGGAATGATTAGAAAAAGATGACCGCCCTTTATTAGAAACAATAGGGTAAAATAAGATACGAGTAAGAAAACTAGGATTATCGGAGCTGGGTATAGTCATTAGCTCGATTTATTAACTAACGAACGTTTTGTATTAAGACATAGAGCAAATAGTGAAACTAAGCTAATAACTTTGTAATTGGCCAAACAAGAACCTAGAGGATTAGGAAACAAGGAACTGAGGTCAAAGTGTTCAACACCCGAACCAAGTAAGTACCCATCCCATCTACAGAATAGAATTGTAGGTATAGATGTGATGTATGTATATGTATACCTTTGTATATATCAAGGTGTATACCCGTATGTATGCTATAATATGAATACCTATAAGTATATTAATGTGTGCCTGTGAGTGTACAATTAAATACATGTGCGTATAATATGTCATGTACATATGTGTATATTAATGTATACCTGTGTGTATATAAAGTATGTACCTATGCGTATCATGCTGTACAAGAGTATTTATATTTGTGTATAACATGTGATTATCACTTTATACATGGTATAAAAACCATAATAATGGGACTGGTAAATACATCACCAGAAATTAAAAAAAGTGTCGTACTAACTCCTGACTTAAGAGGAGTTTAAGGATATAGTATGATAACGGTGTTACGTAAACCTAATAGCGCAATGGTATGAACACTTGGGCCTTAGTTAAAGATAAAAAATGATAATGATAAAGAAGGTTTATAAGAAAGCATAATTGGATCATACATTTTATTGAATGCGTATGTGGGCTATATGAGACTTACTGGGCGTAAGCTCACTAAGTATTTCATGTTGTAGGTATTCCGATAAGAAAGTCAGAATAATTTCATGATTGAGCTGGCGGAGGAATGAGTAATGTGCAGAATGGGTATGGATACCGCCATAGTTCTGTTTCCGCTGTAAAATATTTTAAGTTATTTTGACATGTGTTATATAAAGGTTAAAACATAGCTAATATTGTAAAAAAAGAAAGTTTGTATGTGTAAACATATGTATATGTTTGTAATTCGAAAGTTGTTACAATCAATATATGTAAAATATTTATTTTCAAAAAAAAAAATTTGCTAAGTTTTCGCCTATATGTAAGCAAGAAAAAGGTTTATTACAGTCCAAAAAGACGGGTTGTGACATCATGTAACCTCTATAAATAAAGAAAAATGATCTTTTAGAAGGAACTGACGCTATTTTACTTGCCTTTACTCTATAGAAATCACTCAAGAAATATTATACTCAACTTTGAAAACTTTGATCCAATATAGTGAACATCTCAACAATGGACGTAGCTCATTCAAGAATGCACTACTATAAATTTTGGTTTTGTTATTTACTTTCTGCATTTATTTATTCATTGGTTGTTTGTCATGCGCTTTCCACCATAATTTAACTAACTAACGGTGATGAAGATAATAACGATGATCAAGGCTCCTAATTATCACGTTCACGATTTTATCCTACTAATGACGTTCTTTTTTTTTTTTTTTGCTTTGACCGTAGATTTCTACATCTACAATTGTCTTTGTTTGGTTATTCTATCAATGTTGTTCTTTCTTTTTAATGTGGTATACAGACATTTACAAAATATTGTCACGTCAATACGTTATCATGTCTAGATCCGTATAAGTTATAACTGAGGATTGTATGGTGAAGAACTCAACTTGAGCAAGTTGAGCCAAGTTGGATCCCTGACTTTAAAAACCTTGCTTACTTGTGGTTTGCTATTGTGCTTCCTAAAAAATGTCATGTTGGTTAGAGCTAATTTAGAGGGCAAGTTTTTTATAGCTTGAATTTTACTCAATATTTCCTTCAGAATTATGTTCATTTTTTGTTTTACTCGATATTTTCTTCAGAATTATGTTCATTTTTTGTTTTGAACTTTTCTGCAAAAAGAAGAAATAACAACTCTAGCATGTGCCAGAAGCTAAATCTTCTATCAGATGAGCTTCAACCAAAAAAAAATTCTTTTAGCTGAGACAGTTAAATAGAATGTCTAACAAATAACAAAAAAATCTTTTGGAATGACTTGTGTTGTGCCATAAAATACTCCATTACAATTTATACGTTGTATGAACAACCATATAATAACATTGCACCTTGTCTCATAAGTATTGATTTATTAGCAAGTGATGATCATAAATTGAATTACATAGCACCTTTTCACTCGAAGCTACTTACTATTTTCAATATCAAAATCTGATTTCCCTTCTTTATTTGATGCCGCAAATATCTAACTGGTAGTTTTGCAGGAGTAGTCGGCTTAGTCGGCAAGCAGAAAACGGTCCGACCAAGCAGGCGACATCGGATGACAACATAAAAACCCGGTCCGGACACGTTTCGACAAGGTTCATAGTCGATAGAGTTTTACCAAGCAGAAGACCGTTCAAAGGCTTGTTTAGACACGGTTCAGTATCGGGCAAAGCTTCAAAGCTGAGGAGGCCCTACCTTTTTCGAGAAAAAGCCAACAGAAATTGTAGGATGTGGTAACTTTTCCGCTTTTCTTGTGACAAAATCCCTAATCTATGGATAACAGGGCATCTGGCACACCGTTCAAAAGGTCCTTCATAACAATACATCTAGGTTTGCATGAGACGCGGATCGGATAGGATACTTCCCTAATCTACAATTGCTTCATAAATATCAAGTTGTTAAGCTCACTATGGCATCGACATGTTTACCTTGTAACCGTTTTTAATTTAAATGCAACGGTTTCAAAAATTGAAACTAATTTATTTGTGTAACGGTTTTCATAAATGGTCTCTATTCATTTCCCATCAAACCACGATTAAAGTTTACCTGGTAACTGATTTTTTGAATGCTATATAAGTCCTTGATGGGAGGATTTGTATAGAGCAGAAAAAAAAAATTCTCACGTTCATGTTGAACAATAGTTTTGGTCCCTATCACCTTTCACTCTCTTCAGTTTATACACCATCATCTGAGTGTTTGAGTGTTAGAAGACTCAAACTACAATCACAAAATTTTGGTGTCTTCGTCTGCACAGTGCAGTGGCCGGAGGTACACATCCTTTACACGCTTCCATTTATGTTTTGATATGTATTCAGTTTTGACATGTCAAAATCATTATTTTATAGCTTTCATACCTTGCCACAACTGAGCCTCTCTGCCTACTTAAGTGTCTTCTTATTCATATGTTGACTTAAGCATCAGTTTCGTCCTTAGCAAACTCCCCAACAAGTGTTCTCCCTTCAGATGTTTCTTCTCTTCTTTGCAGACTTATAACCGTGTAGATCTTACTAGGATCAACGTGCACAACCGCACATATGACACATTTGGTATTGTTTCAAAATGTTTTTGAAATCCTTTTTGTATAATTTTTAAAGCTAATTTTTAAAATACTCTTTAGTACAATTCTCAAAAGAAATTTATTTTCTAAAATACTACCATTTTAGAAACACTTTGAAACAAGCTGTTTTTTATGTTTTAGATATCAACAAGATTTTTAAACTTTAAATTTATATGAGATTGCAGAACCGTAAATTTTGGATATATATATATATATATTTATATACACATATGTATCGTATAATTTTGATTAGAATTAACTTAAATATATTGTATAATTTTGATTAGAGTTAAGATTTAGATGTTGGAATCAATTCAAATAATATATGAGCTAATATATTAAATAAATGTGTATTAAGGCTATTAGATAAGGTTGACCTAATTAAAGTGATTTAATAAAATATAAAATTTTAGGCATTAAAGCATCTCATAAAGTGTGAACCCAATTATATGTGTAGAGACGTAAAAGTCTAATTTTTATTTTTATGATAGGTCAAAATAGAAATAAGACAAATTTAAAATATTATAAAAGATTGTGGTCCTTGAGTTAGAGGATACATAACTTTTTTAGCATCCTTTCACTGCAAAAGACAGAGAGAAAATTTCCTCTTAGAGAAATCATACTTTCTTGACTCAGATGATCAAGAACCAAAAGATTTAAGAACCGCATCTGTTTACATGTTGTCATGTATATTTTCGTTAAATTTTTTAATGAATTAACATAAGATTCTGTGTTTGATGATGGTTTTTATCTGTAGAGTTTCCTCTAACAAGTGGCATCAGAGCCTCCTCATGTTGAATCATTGAGAAATATTTTTCTCAAAATTTTTCGGTTGAATTTTTGCATTGAGAACAATTAAGGTTATTTCATTTGTTGAATTTGGGCGGTTAAAAGATATGCATTTACTGTGACCGTGTCGTTGCATTATGGGTTGGTCTTATGGATTTAGTTTTCAACCTATGGGTTGAATTCGTATCATCTGTTTCATGTGTATACATATTCGTTCGATTTGTTGTCAACCTTTGGGCCCCAAGGATTCAGCCATTGATACAACAACCAAAAAAAAAAAAAAAACAAGCAGTGGCCTGGCTGCCTTTTCATGATTCAGTTCATGAGGATTTCGTCATATATATTCAAGATTGATTTTGTCGTATATGGAATAATGAGTTACAGCCAATTGCAGTTGTTGCACGGCAACAATTGTGTATGTATTTCAACATAAAAGCAATTGGTTGAATCTGGGCAAAGTTGCAAAATGGTTAGAAATAAAAAAAATAACGAAAACGGTTGCAACTTGCAAAACCGTTTTGGGCAACTGTTGGATTATCTGGTTTACCAAGTCAAGTTTGTTTCAGTTGGGCCTAAGGTTTGTCAAGCCCATTAGGTGTTTTAAAGCAAATTGGGTCTAGGTCAAATTTTTGGGTTGGGTTTAAATGTTAGGTCAAATAATGGGTAATTGGGTTTTGGTAACGAGCTGGATAGGGTTAACCCATCCGTACAATACCAACTCACATGGACCCAACCTAGTTTGACTTTATAGCCTGACTTTGACCATTGATTGTTGACTGTTGACTATGACTGTTGAATTTGACTTTGGCCAAAAAATATTTATTTATTTATTTTTAATTTTCATTTTGGTCATTTTATTAGTATAAATTTAAATTCAAATATTGGTATTTTATATGTATTTTGAAATGAATTAATGGAAGCAATATGCCATCAAAGTGGCCTCTCTTGTGAAAATTAATTTGTTTGAAAATATAAACAGTTGTCTCCATGCAACTTATGTGAATATTGACTGGCTTGAAGAAAGGCTAATGTTTGACAAATTGTATGTATACCTGTGGTAATAAACACGTGATAATTATTCGGTTCTTTAGACGTAAACAATAAATCGACCCAAAAGAAGATTTATTGTTTGATATGTTCTTATTGTCAATGTTTGATTACTACACCAAGAGTATTACTTATAAGTTAATATTTCTGTCCAAAGACTAAATATTAATGTTGTGCTAGGTATCTTGTGATGAGCTCTACCATTATTTGAATTTATTTAAGTATGATATGGAACTTATGTGAGCTTCTTGTTTTGCTATTTTGTTCTCTATTCAGTTACAAGTTTTGCTTCTAATATTCATGCTAGCATCAATTGGATTCCCAAGCTTAATGGCATAAACTTCAAGGCATGGCAAGAGAACATTATGATTGTTCTTAGTGTCATGGATCTAGACCTTGCATTGAGGGTTGAACGGCCTCCTGACCTTACAGATAACAGTTCCTTTGATGATAAGAGGGATATGGAAAGGTGGAACCGTTCGAATCGCATGAGTCTTATGATCATAAAGCGTGTTATTCTGAAAGCTTTTAGGGGCACTATGTCAGAAAAAGGTTACTACAACTAAAGGTTTCCTTGAGAAAATTAAGAAGAGATTTGCCAAGAACGAAAAGGCTGAAACAAGTACGCTTTTGGCAAACCTTATTTCAATGAGGTATAAAGGAAAAAGGAACATAAAGGAGTACATCAGAGAGATGTCTCATATTGCTTCAAACTAAAGGCACTTAAGTTAGAGCCATCTGAGGGCTTGCATGTATATTTAGTTTTGATATCTCGTCTTGCATAGTTCAATCAATTTAAAGTGAGCTACAACTGTCAAAAGCTCAAATGGTCCCTTAATGAGCTCATCTCATATTGTGTGCAAGAAGAGGAAAAGCTAAAGCAAGAGAAGGTAGAAAGTGCTCATTTGGCTACAACCTCTAAAGACAAGAATAAGAAAAGAAAGAAGGATAAGGAAGCCGCAGGTGCGGCACCACAAAAGAAACAATAGAAGGGACAAGGTGATGAATTTGCCTGTTTCTTCTGCGGAGGTACTAGACATAAGAAGAAGCAATGTACCAAATATTATGCATAGCATGCAAAGAAAGGTATACTTCTTAATCTAGTTTGTTCTGAGGTTAATTTAACTTTGGTACTAAGACACACTTGGTGGATAGATTTCGGTGCTACTACTCACATAAGTATGTCTATGTAGGGTTGCCTGAGCTGCCAAAAGTCAAGTGATGGTAAAAGATACATCTATGTGGGTGATGGCAAGTTAGTGGAAGTTAAGGCAATAGGAACATTTAGGTTATTATTAAGGACTGGATTTTATTTGGATTTGAATGAGACTTATGTTGTACTGTCGTTTAGATGGAATTTGGTTTCTATTTCTATATTGAACAAATTCGATTATTCTTATTCATTTGGAAATGGTCAATTTAGTCTTTTTTAAAATTCAAAAGTTATTGGATCTGGTTCTTTATCTATTTATGAAAACTTTTATTTGCTTAATACGGTTTCCTCATTTAATGAAACCTTGCATATAAGTACACATGGTGTAAAGCAAAAATTAACCAATCAGAATTCCGCTTCATTATGGCATAAGAGATTAGGTCATATCTACAAGCAGAGAATAGGGAGACTTGTATCAGACAGGATTCTTGATCCTCTTGATTTTACAGATTTTGAAATTTGTGTTAATTGCATAAAGGAGAAACATACAAACATAAAGAGATTAGGTGCCAACAGGGCCTTAGACGTCTTAGAACTAATTCATATAAATATTTGTGGGCTATTCCCTACAGCTTCTTGGAATGGTCAATAATACTTTATTACGTTCATACATGATTTCTCATGATATAGCTACCTGTATCTCATTCATGAAAAGTCCCAGTCACTTGACACGTTTAAGAATTTTAAGGCTGAAGTTGAGAACCAACTCAACAAAAGGATTAAGGTGTTAGATTTGATCGTGGTGGTGAATATTATGGCAGATATGACAAATCACATGAACAACGTCCAAAACCGTTTGTTATGTTCCTAGAGAAGTGTGGTATCGTCCCATAGTACACCATGTCGGGATCACCTAGCATGAATGATGTTGTTGAGAGGTAAAACAGAACACTTAAGGACATGGTGAGGAGTATTATATCTTGCCAAGTTTGCAGGGGGTTACAAATTTTATGATCCTATGACTAAGTTGATTTTCGAGATGGGAACTGTTCGGTTCTTTGAGGATGTCAAGTTTGCAGGGGGAGATAAGGTTAAGGACTTTGTTTTTGAAGAAGAATATGTTGATATTCCCATGGCTATTATTGACATTGATTAGGCTCTTATTCTTGATATTATTCAAGAAGCAGAACTAAATCAAAACAATGTCAAAGAGAATCTCTCATTCTAGAAATTGTTCCAAAAGCACAAACTCTATCACCTCAAGAACCTATGCCGTTAAGAAGATCCATTAGAGAAAGGAGAAGTGTGATTCCTGATGATTATATTATATTTTTCCAAGAACATGAGGTTGACATTGGAGTGGTGGAAGATGATCCAATCAACTTCCATTAAGCCATGAAAAGTTCTAAATCTTAAGAGAGGATTGATGCCATGAATGAGGAGATAAAGTCCACGAAAGACAATAATGTTTGGGGTCTTGTCCCGTTGCTTGAAGGTACGCAACCCATTAGTTGCAAATGGATATTTAAGACCAAAAGGGATTCAAATGGTGATGTGGAGAGATACAAGGCTCGTCTTGTTGTAAAGGGCTTTACTCAAAAGGAAGGCATTGACTCTAAAGAGACTTTCTCTCCGATTTCTTCGAAGACTCTTTCAGGACTATAATGGCATTGGTGGCATATTTTGATCTTGAGCTTCACCAGATGGATGTTAAGACTGCGTTTCTCAATGGCGACATTGATGAAATGATCTATATGGTGCAACTGGAGAATTTTGTGTCAGAAGATACAAAAAAGATGGTTTGCAAATTAAAGAAATCTATCTATGGGTTTAAACAGGCGTATCATCAGTGGTATTGCAAATTTCATCAGGTTATCATCTCATTCGGTTTTTAGATGAATATGGTTGATGATTGTACATACCATAAGTTTAGTGGGAGTAAGTATATTTTTCTGGTTTTATATGTCGATGACATTTTACTTGCTAGCAACATATAGGTTTATTGCACGAAACCAAGAGATTTCTATCAAAGAAATTTGAAATGAAGGATCTTAGTTTCTCTTCTTTTGTATTAGGCATATAGATACATCGGGATTACTCTCGAGGTATACTTAGATTATCACAAAAGAGCTATATTAAAAAGGTACTTAAGAGATTTGACATGAAAGATTGTAAACCAGGTGACATCCCTGTCGCTAAGGGAGACAAGTTCAGTCTTAGTCAATGCCCCAAAAATGGCTTTAAAGTTAAAGAGATGTAGAAGATTCCTTATGCATTAGCCGTAGGGAGTCTGGTGTATACTTAAGTTTGTACGCGTCTAGATATTGCGTACATTGTTGGGATGCTAGGCAGGTACTTAAGTAATCTAGGAATGGATCATTGGAAAGCAGCCAAATGAGTCATGCGGTATTTACAGAGAACGAAGGATTACATGCTCACATGTAGAAGATCGGATCAGTTGGAGATCATTAGGGTATTCAAATTCTGATTTTGTTGGGTGCCAAGACAATCAAAGATCCACATCATGCTATATTTACCTGCTAGCTGGTTGAGCTATTTCCTGGAAGAATGCTACGTAGACACTAAGAGCTTCTTCCACCATGGCAGCAGAGTTTATAGCATATTATGAGTCATCCAACCATGGGATATGGCTAAGGAATTTTGTCACTAGGCTGCGAATTGTGGATGCAATTGAAAGACCACTTAAGTTATTTTGTGACAATAAGTCAACAGTGCTATATTCAAACAAGAATAGGAGCTCAACAAAGTCGAAGCACATAGATATAAAGTTCCTAGTTGTTAAAGAAATAGTACAAGTGGTCAGGTGTCTATAGAGCATATTGGGACAAACTCTATGGTTGCAGATCCACTTACTAAAGGAGTACCACCCAATGTCTTTCATGAGTACACCGCTCAAATGGTGTTGTATCTCTTGAGAATATGTCATTTTAGTGGGAGTTTGGATTTTAGATGCTTTTCAGTTGTAGACACATTTTATGGTTATTTTATGGATGATTTATGGTTATTTCTACATAAATAAAGTTTTCGGTTTATTCACACTCTGATTTTGGTATGGTTTGATCTCACTAAGGTTTTAAGATGAACCAATAGGAAAAAAGCATATTAAGATCACATTGCATAAAATTTCTTTGCTACACATCCAGACTTGATTCATGTCGTTCATTATATTAATGTACGTGACCATTGATGGGTTTAGTTATGTTGTATGTAACAAAAACCGCTTTGATCATATATTGATATGATTGATGGACCGGAATGATTGGAGATTTTTTGGTAATGATAGCACAATTCATGAGCTCATAAGGTATAATTCACATTTATAAATTTTTATATATAGCCCAAGTAGGAGATTGTTAGAATCAATTCTAATAATATATGGGCTAATATATTGAATAAATGTGTATTAAGGCTATCAGATAAGGTTAACCTAATTAAAGTGATCTAATAAAGTATAAAATTTTAGGCATTAAAACATATCATAAAGTGTGGACCCAATTATGTGTGTAGAGACTTAAAAGTCTAATTTTTATTTTTATGATGGGTCAAAATAGAACTAAGACAAAGTTAAAATATTATAAACGGTTGTGGTCCCTGAGGCAAAGGGTACCTAACTTTTTTGGTATTCTATCACTGGAAAAGACAGACAGAAAATTTCATCTTAGAAAAATCATACTTTCTTGACTCAGAAAATCAAGAACTAAAAGATTTAAGGATCACATTTGTTCATATGGATTTAAATATACTTCCGCTAAATTTTTTAATAAATTAATATGAGATTTTATATTTAATGATTGTTTTTATCTATAAAGTTTCCTCTAACATCGTATACATGCGCTCTCTATAAGCACCCTACCATGAAACTCTCACTCTTTATTCTAATCTGGATAAACTCAATTCTCAATTATTAAGTTATAGTTACATATTTAATTATATATCTATGTTAATGAGCGTATTAGCAAACAATGCATTCGCACGGGGACGTATTCTCGAAGGATTCGCCAGAGGGCAACGTATAAGAAAGATCATATAATATACATATATATTATAAAAAAAATTTGCATCTCTTAATTCCCTACAGTTGGAATTTTTTGGAACTTGTGGAGATGATAGCTTGAAAATGAAATATTTCATATAATATATTATAACTAAAAATATATAATAACGACATAAAAATCGAAACAAGAGAACATTTTTCTCTGGAAAAGTGTTTGTTTAAAAATTCCATTCAAGCTTTGTGTCATTTACTATGTGTCTGGTAGGTGAGTGGCAGTTCAAATGGTTCCTTCCCCCCTTCCTCTCCCTTTCATTTTTCTTTTCTTTTTTATTTGTTTGCAAGCTGTCTCTTCAATAATTCTGAGAATAGTTTATTTTATTTTATTTTTTTTGCTTGGATACTATTTTAAGTAAAATAATAACTCAAAATGCTAATCTTGAATGTTATCTATTTTTTTTCTCTTTGGAAATAGTTGTATTTAACTGTAACTTAAACCTAACATATTTTTGTATTCTCCTAGTTATAGGTATAACTAATAACTTTTAATCAATTAAAAACTTATATGCAAAATTTGAGATTCATAAATTAATTGTTTCACAAATTAGACTCGTATAAATTAAATGGCAAATTCTGATTGGTAGAAAAATCAAAGACTGATGAGATGATTTTGATCACCACCAATGATGGTTAGCATTTTCTTATTTATGGGTTATATATAAAAGTTATAGCTCTCAATTCTTCTAAAACTCCGTGGATTTTAGATCAAATATCTATAAACTAACATTTATGAATTAATTATGCAACTATATGTACAAAATGTATGGTGGAACATGTAACCAAGTAAAATAAAACACTGAAGCATTGTGCTAACGTAATAACTTTTGTTTTTATGTGTTTTTAGAAATGCCAAATTCACAGAATTAGATGAATATACTTTCTGTCGGAATAGCTTTTCATTTTTTTCATTGTTCTATTCCAATCCAATCTATATTAGATGGAATTGGATCGGATTGATCACTAATTCTATTGCAGTAAATAATCTGCTCACTACTAGGTGTGACTGCCTGTAAATTTAGGGTGTTTGGAAGG
>CAMOHE010047834.1:49889-67269 GCA_946598075.1 Artocarpus hirsutus
TTAACTGTAACTTAAACCTAACATATTTTTGTATTCTCCTAGTTATAGGTATAACTAATAACTTTTAATCAATTAAAAACTTATATGCAAAATTTGAGATTCATAAATTAATTGTTTCACAAATTAGACTCGTATAAATTAAATGGCAAATTCTGATTGGTAGAAAAATCAAAGACTGATGAGATGATTTTGATCACCACCAATGATGGTTAGCATTTTCTTATTTATGGGTTATATATAAAAGTTATAGCTCTCAATTCTTCTAAAACTCCGTGGATTTTAGATCAAATATCTATAAACTAACATTTATGAATTAATTATGCAACTATATGTACAAAATGTATGGTGGAACATGTAACCAAGTAAAATAAAACACTGAAGCATTGTGCTAACGTAATAACTTTTGTTTTTATGTGTTTTTAGAAATGCCAAATTCACAGAATTAGATGAATATACTTTCTGTCGGAATAGCTTTTCATTTTTTTCATTGTTCTATTCCAATCCAATCTATATTAGATGGAATTGGATCGGATTGATCACTAATTCTATTGCAGTAAATAATCTGCTCACTACTAGGTGTGACTGCCTGTAAATTTAGGGTGTTTGGAAGGGCGGTGAAAACCAATGGTTAGAACCACTTTTACTGTAACATATGAGAGCTTTATACTGTAGTAATTTTTTTATTGTTACTATAACATGTGAGAGCTTTACACTAATTTTATTAGTGTAAAATCTCCTATTGTTACTGTAACATATTAGAGTTTTATACTGTAGTAATTTTTTTATTGTTACTATAACATGTGAGAGCTTTACACTAATTTTATTAGTGTAAAATCTCCTATTGTAACTATAACATATGAGAGCTTTATACGAATTCTATTAGGGTGGTGGGAACCAATGGTCAAAACTACTTTTTATTGTTACTATAGCATATGAGAGCTTTACATTGTTTATAACTGAGTTTGTGGTGGAAACCATACCAAACATGGGTGAGAGTTTTACACTAATTCTATTAGGGTAGTAGGAACCAATGATTAAAACTATTTTTTTATTGTTATTATAACATATGAGAGTTTTATACTGTTTATAACTGAATTTGTGGTGAAAATTATATCAAATATTGACGAATAAGCTATTACATGAATATATGATTAAATTGAATGGGAATTTTACAATACAAAATACTATTTCACTGGCGCTCAATTTTTAACCGTCTAATAATGTATTTTGTTTTATAAATTTTGTATTTTTTTATTTTGATGCGACTTGGATTAGGAAATTATTTATTTATTTGCTTCTATATCTTTTGAGGAAATTATTTATTTATTTGATTATATTTCTTTATTTATTTTACTAGCCGGTCAATCAAATTGTTTTATCGAAAAGAGTGAAGTTTTATGCTCACCAAAAAACCGCGAGCCTGCCGACACGTGCAGCGGACCCACAGCAAAAGGAGCGTTACGAACTCAACAGCACTCAAAACAGTACGAAAATGGCAATTCTAACCATTCATGACGCGTAGATCGCACGAGAATCTCGACATCCTCAGCCGTCGGATTTCAACACATGTCCGCTATTTTAACAGCACACGTGGGGGCCACAGCTCTCGCTCAACCCAAATTCGCCAAAAAGCTGAGTCACGCAAAACGACAAAATAAAAGGTGACGTACAGGTGAAAAGAATTAAATAAACGGGGCCAGAGAGCCAATGAGAGGAATCATAACGTCGGGTTAAGTCCTCCAACCATGGTTAGGTTAATTAACTAAACCCTGACTGAGGCGTGCGACGTGGCGCTCGAAGGTGAACTGAAACTACTATAGTTGACAGTTACTTGACGGCGTCGGACGCCGTGATGTGGCGCTCTGTGTAAAAGGGGGGACACGAGTTTTTGGCTTTTGTTTGACCGTGAAGTTTGGGACTTTGGGTGGGGTCCACACGATTAAAGTCGGCAATTCAGGGAGTATTACTCGTCAAGACTTTGATGGAGTTACCAAATTAACCTCCATCGATTTTTTATTTTATTATTATTATTTTTTACCTCTCCAAGGGGATGGAGTTTTCACCGGTAGTGTGTTTGGTAAGATAGTTAGAATTGTTAGTTAGAATCATTTTTACTGTATCATGTTAGAGTTTTACCTTTGTGTTTCGTAAAAGTGACTCTTGCTACTTTTTCAGTTATAAACAATATAAAGCTTCACATGCTGCAATAATAATAAAAAAATCGCTACAGTATAAAGCTCTCACATGCAACAGCAAAAGTGGTTTTAACTAACGGTTCTCATTACTCTTCCAAACACCGTATATATTGTTTGTAACTAAAAAAGTGGTTTAAACTACTTTTGTCAAACACGATATAAGAAAGTATTTTAAAGCAAACGATGACAAATAAATATTTTTTTGAGGAAATTGTTTGCAATTACAATTCTAACCTTTTTTTTTACGATTTTAACCATTTTTATTATATTGTTTTCTTTTAAAAAAATATAAACAAAAAATGATTCCAATTATAAAAAAATGTGAGTTTGAATTTTCATATATAATCCAACTTTCGTTAAGAAAAATGGTAAAAATTTTAGAAATTAATCAATGGGGTACAACATTGTGAATTACATTTTTGATTAAGGGTGCATTTGATTTGTAGGTTCACATAGGTTTGAATTTACGAGTTTGGTTCAAATCAATGTTAATATGTGTATTTGCTCAAGTTGGTTTTGAAATTGACATGACGTAGAACCTTATCCAAAATCAACATTTTCGAACATATATTTTTTTTAAATTCGCATAAATCTAAAGTTATTTTCTACAATAAAACCATGACTCTATTTCTAATTTTCCCGTAACTTTTGCAGTATTCAAACACAGTCTTCTAAGTTATTGTTTTATTTTCTATTCAGACTTTATACTTTCAAATGCTAACTAGTTTAGATTATAATTTAAACCATACGTTTAAAATATTTGTCTAAGCCATAAGGATTCAAAACACCACTAATTCGAACCCTACAGCAAACCGATTCTAAGTTAAACGCGTTATTGGACTTCCAAAGACAACGTTTAATTTAAAAAAAAAAAAAAAAAAAAACGAGATGGTTCGCATCATTTTTATTTTCAAACAAAACGTAAAATCCAGAAGAAAAATTGAACAACTCGATCATGCTGCGAACGCCAATGAATTTGATGTTGGACTGGACTAGAATTTAGAAATGAGAAATATTACCATAAAAGAGATAAAATTCCAACAAAAAAGAGACTATTAAAAAACGAGAACATATTTAAAACTAGAAATCTCAATTATCATTAATCATCAAAATTAAATGAAAATAGTAAACACCAAGCTAGTCAGGGAGAATGAAATCATAGTCTATTATAATAACGAGATGATTACACAAATAAATTTGAAATATTAAAATAAATAAGCATCATCCTGAAATTAAATGTACATATTAAAAGTCCAATCTATATGGTAATCCGCTTCACAATTTTTTTTTTTTTTGAATGAAATCTGCCTCACAATTTCTCTAACGTAAAAAATAAAAATTTTAGTTAGTTATTGTTTTTTTGAAAGCAATTTAGTAATTTAATTATTGTTTGAATTAGTAGATTAATCTTTTTTTGGGACAAATAATTAGTGTGATATACGTTAGCTTGTTAAGAAAAGTGATGGCTCCATTGAACTCTCTCATACTCTTTCTTCCTTTTCTTTTCTTTCCTTTTTTTTTTTTTGTTTGGTATTAGCTTAAAAAAAATGTCTTCATTTTAACAACGTAACTCATGTTTAATAAAGTGATGAGAACTACGGTTCTCATCACAAACTCAGTTATAAATAATATAAAGCTCTTACATGTTATAATAATAATAAAAAAAATTATTATAATATAAAACTCTCATATGTTACAATAAAAATGACTCTAATTATTAGTTTCTATTACTATTTTAAACACGTTTGTAGTGAATGTGAATAGGTACTTTCATACGATGTCCTGGTCCCCAGTAGTCTACCAAATAGTAGGACCAGTCATTGATGCACGGGTGGTAACTTTTGCGAAGAATTATGGTGCAACAATACCAAAGACAAGTCCTTGTCCAATAATCAAAGCAGAAAAATTAAGTACCTTTGTCCAACAATTAGACATTTTTTTCCCTTATTCTTCTATTCTTATATTAAGACTTTCCTAGCATTTCTTTCCAAAAGAAAAAGACTTTCCTAGCCTTCCAATGATTCAACGCTTAGAAACACATAATAGAGTAATAATTTATTTCTTACGGAGATTAATATATCTAGTTGAATAATTGGACGATTAATGCCGTTATTCTTTATGGTATTTAGAAGAATGATAAGAACCAATAGTAGAAACCATTTTTATTATAGCATGTGGGAACTTTTTACTGTAGCAAATTTTTTTATTGTTACTGTAGTATGTGAGAACTTTTTACTATTCATAACTGAGATTGTGGTGGGAACTACAATTGCCAAACACGGGCTAACTAGTTAACAACCATTGGTGATACATGTTTGGTTGAAAAATCATGTGTGAGCCCTATTATCCAACATTTGGATTAGTTTTGGAATTGGTTGAGACACAGGAGTAGTTTAAAGATCTCATGTACTTATGTTTTTTTTTTTTTTGTTTCTCTTCACCATATCTTATGCATTAATGTTTTGTAGATAAAAAAAATATATACATTATATATATATATAATGTATATGCTATCACTAATATTAAATGTTTTTTTTTTTTTGTGAGAATGCTTTATAATTATTTGGCTATTAAAGACATGGTTGAAATAGCACGGTACACGTCAAATTCATATTAAAACACATCATTCTACATGTTGGACCAACAACCACAATGAGCTCTAAGGCCAACATATATAAGTGCATAGACCGTTGTAGGTCGGTATCCAAGTGCATACAAAATAAGGAAATAGCTTTCCTTTTTTCTGCTTGGCACAAATGTATAATTATTGCTTTCAATTAGCCTATACGTATGTCATACCCCATGCTACCACAACCAAGAAAAAGAGTTCTGATTATGATCAGCTCACGATTAGAGCCCCGGCCGTAGAGAGAAAAGGAAAGGGAAAAGAAGGGAGTAGGATTGTAGGAGTTCTGGACTGTCTTTGGGCACGTCGCCAAGTTCCCAGCCTAAGGTGTTTGGCATGGTGGTCCTCATTGATTAAAACTATAAACACTGTAACATGTTAGAGTTTTATACTGTAGTAACTTTTTTGCTTTTACTATAGTATGTGAGAGCTTTATATTGTTCATAACTGAAAAGTTGTTAGAACTAACTTATACTAAAAAAGCTTAAAAAATTTGGTCTCCAAAACTTGCCGAATAATGGGCTTTTTGGTGGTGGGAGTTAGTGGCCGTTAGTTTGGAGTGTTGTTATTGGTGCATCTAATGCTGGGTGAAATCATCTTTTGGATACAATATGCATGGTGGTGGTTGGTGCGATTCTTGTAATTGCGGCGGTAGAGTCCTCCACGACGACGATAGTGGCATATGGGGCTTATATTTAGCGTTCGGATGACCCTTCGACTATACCGTGTATTTGTCGAGCTAAACTGCTTTCATTGATGGCTCTTTTGCTGGTCATCCCATTGCAAAGGCTTTGTTAGTGATGCTTGGTAGTACCAGTGGCGGAGACACGAAAAATTTTTAATAGGAGGCGTGAATTAAACCAAAATTTTAACTATCATTATTTTAATAGAGTTTAATTTATTTTTGAAATTTACGATTTACAAAATTATAAATGATATAATATTATGGTTGAATTGTTGTTTATTTGGTGTTTTAAAATTAAAATAGGTTGTTTGAGGACCTTCCTTTAAACCAAAACTATTATAGCATTAAAGCCAATGGTTGTTTATTATAGTGTTTTTGGGTTACAAAATTTGAATTATGCAATGATTTTAGTTTAAACCAGTGATTTAAACCAAAATTCACAAAACACCTTAAAAATTCAAAAGATAAAATTCAAGGGCATAATTATAACATATTTTTAAAGGTTTTAATATAAATATTGTAAAAAGGAAGTTTCAGTTGAGACAAAATAAGAAAAAAAGTATAAAAAATTTAATATTAGGCTTATATCATAAAAGGAGTCACTTGAACCAATGAGGACGGCCTAACCTGGCTCCGCCATTGCTTGGTATTTCTCTTTTGTTTTTTATGCATTGTTGTTTGTAACAATGGTGGTTTTTACCCTAATTTAGTGATATGATTGCTATATTTTCTACTGTTAGATTGTATTTTTGGTCTACTAAATTTGTTTTTTAGCAATTTTTTGTGTGACCTTGATGTTATAGGTCTTGTTTTGAGTTTCATTCGAGTTCACTTGTGTTTGCGTGGTTTCCTGTAATTCGAGGTCATATATATTAATATTGTTATTGATATTTTTTTTGTTTTAAAATATATTTCCCTTAAAAAAGAATGCTAATTAAAAAGAAAAAGAGAGAGAACATTCAATTTTGTTGTTCAAAGAAGAACACTTTATGGGAATTTTAAAACACGCAAGAAACATGGTAAATGGGTGGCTGGGGTCCCCGGGGTTGGGGGGGTAGTAAATTAATCAAAGCCTTTTAAAGAGTGAGTGGTGCAAATCAAAGACTATTTCCGTTAACAAAAATGTGACAAAATCTGTAAAAGGTAAAACATAAAGAAGGAAAAAGGATACAAAGACAAATGGTTTTTTTAAAGACCTCTTCAAAATAAATGATTATATTTTTTTCTAAATTAAACAAATGCCCTTTTTTATTAATTATAAAGTCAAAATTATAAAAATAACCTTCATTATTAACAAGTTTATCAGGATAAAACCTATCAGTAAAGAACAAACCCTATTAAAAAACCCTAACCTTCATATTCCCTCTCTTTGTTCTCACCATACGAGCCGCTACAACTCCAATAAATGTCTCGCAATGCCATCAGCATTGAAGAAGACATTCGCCGGACTCCAGGCGCCGTCAACAACTCTTTTTTTCTCTCTCGTCTTTCTTGCATGGAACACATCATCACTGTTGCACTTGCGATAATCAATGACGTTGCAAGGCTTGGTGATGCCATGGTCGGAGACCTCCCTTCAACATCGGAAAAGACAATGAGAAACTGACTATTATGACTCATCGTGATTCCACGCCCGAGAACTCCGATCATCGTTAGCTTCATCTTGGTTGCAAGCAGTCTACCGAAAGGTGGCAAATCTAGTCCTCAAGTCTGGGCGTAAATCAGTGTAGATTTAAAAAAAAAAGATAAAAATTCAAAAATCTCTTCCTCAATTTCGTCACCATATTCCTAATTTTAAAAAAGTTAGAACAAAATTATTGTTGTGGATGAAAAAAGGGCCATCTAACTCAATTTTCTTTAATGAAATAACTAAAAATGCTACAATCATTGCAATAAAGTGAAAAAAAATGAATAGCCTAAGAGATTCACATATCATGTGATGGGGATTTTGTACGCGTTGTGATATCCTACCACCACAACTAGAAAATCTTGTATAAGATTTACCAGAAAAAAGGTAAAAGTGAAGGTAAAAAAAGTAAAAAGGATATAATAGTCATTTGGGTCGCAACCAACGTACAGGACTGGTAGGATAGAAGGGCGGTTTTAAAGAGTCGTTACCGTTTGTCAATTACAAAAAAACCCCCCTTAGTCCACCACCTCATATATGTCGTTTTCTGATAACTCACCTAAAAAAGGTTAAAGAAGAAACTGAAAATGTTTCCACTTTTTTTTTTTTTTTTTTGTGTTTTGCTATTTTAATAATTGTTCCTTGTCTTTTATGAATTTTAATTTGAAAAATTGGAGCAAATAATACAATTTTAATTATAATATAAGCAAATAATATATTTTTAAAAATATTTAAGTACATATAATTTTTATAATCATGTGTTATTTTTAAAAACTTAAATTTCCCATTTACTCTTTATTTTTTGTCCTTTTTTCTTCCCTTTTTTGTTGTCTCATTATTATTTTATGTTTTTTAGGTCATTTTATATAAAAAAAATATTTTATTTTAATCTAAATAAATTATTTACTAAACATTGTTATATTTTAGTCTATTTATTTTTATTACCAATTAATAATAACCTAATTCTTTTATTTTTTTGGCTTTTACTGTCATTCTATTTCTTATTGTTACTTTTTTTTTTTTTTTTTTGGCTTCTTTGAAACTCCCACTAAGATTTATAAGGTCAGTACCAGATCATTGAAACACATCTAAACCGCCAATTTCATAGAGATTACATCGAGATATGAGACATCAAGGAAAATGATTTTCTTCTTTTTTTGTAATGATATTTGAAAACGAAATCTTGTAACTTAAAACTAATTGCAGTGTCTAAACAAGTTTTTTATGTATCATATTTTTTTTGAAAGTTATTAGATTTTGATTTGTCATTAGTGTAACAGGACTTTTTTGATATCGAGCACTTATAGGGTGTTTGATATGGTGGTAATTATTGGTTAGATTTGTTTTTATCATTACATGTGAGAGCTTTATACTATTTATAACTGAGATGGTGGTTAAAACTACTCCTTGCCAAACACAATGTTAATGAACAAGCATTATACAAAATTTTTTAGACGAAAAAACAAATGAAAAAAAAATAAAAACGACAAAATCTAATAAAAATTTAAACCATTAAAAGTGCATTCTAAAAATGTAATTTTCTCTTAAAATATTTATCAACTTTAACGATTATGAATGGACGTACAAATACTTTTCGTATTTTTTGGAAAAAAACAATTAATATAGTCTATAATAGGGAAATTCCAAAATTAATGGCTTTTTAATCAGGGAAAAGCTTGAGTCACTTAATATTAAATTAAAAAAATAGTAATATACTCTTTAGACTCAAGAATAGAAAGATTTGAACTTTTGACGGAGTGTAATTCTACGCCATGGTTATGCCCGTATTGATAAATATTAAAAATAAAAAATAATATTACTCAATATTGCATTTCGTCAACTAAAATTTTCTTCCCTTACACTAAGAGTTGGAGAACCGAAAATTGGAGTCACAATCCAATAAGAAAAATAATAATTTATTGTAGGATATTTTTAAAAAATATCTTTTAGTACAACATTGTTTTTAAAAAAATATCTATTAAATCCTAATAATTTAATTATTATTATTATTATTATTATTTTTGATGTGATTACAGTTAGAGGTACGGAAGATGCGTTATTGTTAACCGGGTGTTTGGCAAAGTGGTGGGAACTGCGGTTTCTACCACAAACTCAATTATGAACAGTATAAAGTTCGCACATGTTACAATAACAATAAAAAATTACTACAGTGTAAAGCTCTCACATGCTACAGTAAAAGTAGTTCTCATCACTGGTTTCTACCACTTTTCAAACACCCCATAAGCCTTTTTTTAGAAAGCTTTAAGGGGATTTTTATAAAAGGCTTTGAAAAGCCTTTTTGATTAAATTGTTTTTTTTATATCAAAAAACAAGTTATTTAGACATTAAAAAGGTTTTATTTTTTTTATTTTGTTGAGAATTTTTGTCTTACTATAATAATTTTTTTTATTTTTCTAAAACAATTAAGACAGTTTATCTACTTAAAAAAACGTATTTTTTAGTAAAAAAAAAGACTATTTTTTCAATTCAAAATTTTTTTGACCTTTTTTTCAAATTCCGTCCTTTAAAACAGAATGCAAGCAAATTTGGGAAGAAAAGAATATTAAAAGAAAAGAAAAAGGAAAAAAAGAAGAAAATTGAATTAGTTGAGGGAATGGGAACAAGAGGAAAGATGTTTTGTGAAGCAAAAGTCGCTAAAATACGCCACAACCACTAACTTTTTTCTGTGGGCAAAATACATAATTGAGAACCTCAGAAACGCGCTGTTTTCTATTTTCAGACACAAGATTTTATTAATGCTAGAGAGAGAAGCTGAGTAAGAGAGAGTGTGTGCGCGTGTGTGGGTGGAGTATTTCAGAAGCTCACTGCTTCGCTGATTTTGAGGCATGAAATGAAATGAAATAGAGAGAGAAAGAGAACGAGAAAGGGACAGAGAGAGAGACAGAGGAGTGATGCTCAAGTTTCACACACAGTCTCTCCATTAGCAAGAAAGAAAGACATTATACATATAAATTTACCTCATTTGGCTCTTTTCTTTCTCAAACGGCATTCTCTCTGAAGTTTCCATAGTAGAGAAACGAAGAACCCAGGTGGGTTTCTTCATATTCTCTCCTCTCATTGTTTGTTTAATCTTTTTTTTGGGGTATTTAAAGTTGCATTTTTTTTTTATTTTTCCTTTCGGGGTTTTGTAGGGGGCAACGCTAAAACTAGAAAACATCAAGTTTTTTCTTTTATTTTTCTGGGTTTTGGGTATTGATCATCTTTCTATGAATATTTTTTTTCCCTGATGATCCAAAGTAACTAAAGGTTTGTTTGTTTTTTTTTTTTTTTTTTAAATGGGATTCATTTATTAACTATATAATAATGATTTGATATTTTTTACAATCTTCTAAGCTTGCATTTTGATTAGACATTTCCCAGTCTTTTCAGGTATCTTTGATGCCTTAATAATGAAAAAGGAAATCTCACATTTATTTTTCTTGATCCCAATCAAATCCTTTGGAGCTTCGTGATCTTCTTTGATTGCATGCGGAGGATTATATAATGTTGATCATTGATGATAATATTTTTTTTTCTTGGTCATTTATTTCCACCTGTCTTTAATTACTTATAAATTTTATGATCTGAACCAAAGCCATCAACTCGCTTAGAAATTTTTTTGATTGTTTGTTACAGAAAAGAGGAGGTTCTGGTTTTTTTTTGTCTTTTTTGAAGGCTTCTGGAGATAACAATGTTGAGGAAGAGGACCAGGTCAATTCAGAAGGAACAACACCAAATGGGTCGTCATCAACCAATTTCTGATTCTGATTCTGGGTCTGAGTCTGGGTCTTTTTTCTTGCGCTCTGATGTTTTGAAGAATAATAAAAATCCCAAAAGCAACTCTTTTTACAGTGTCACTGGTCTCCTTGGGGGTTTGAGCCCCAAGGGTTCCACAGATTGTGATTCTTCAGTTAGGAGCCCAACATCTCCTCTAGATTTTAAGCTGTTTTCAAAGCTAGCAAACCCCTTTTTTAGGTCATCAACTAGAAGATCATCATCTCAGGAAAATGGTCAACAGAAAAGCCTGGGTGGTGGTGGCAGGAAAGTAGGCCTAACAAGCATAATAGACTCTCTTGATGACGAAATGATGAAATTTCCAGGGAAAGTTCTAAGATCATCTGAGAGTAGTAAGAACATTCTTTTTGTACCTAGGTTCAGGGTTAAAACCTGCAGTAGTAGTGGTCAAGCAAACACCAATTCTTTTGAGTCACCTAAATCTCTCCCCAAAAACTATTATGCAATTTCCCCTCGTTATTCTTCAAAGACTAAACCAACCTTGGAAGAAAAGGGCAGCTCTGATGTTATTTTTGAGATTGGAGGAAGCCCTTTAGAAGATCCTGAACACTCATTTGGACAAATCAGGTCCTGTTCATTGGATTCATGCAGGACAATTCCCAATCACAATGTGTCTGGTGGTAATTTGAACAAAAACTTTAACAACCCAAATTCCACTTCCATCAATTTTTGTTTGGAGAATAATGTTACCACCACCCAATTTAGTTGCCCTCAGTTTTTTGGAGGAAGTCTTAATTCAAACCAAATTTCTGGTCCAAAGCTGATGAGCACAATCCCTGGTTCCTTGGGTTCTGGCAATGGTTTAATTGGTTCCCTTTCAGCAAGTGAGATTGAGCTTTCTGAGGACTATACATGTGTGATCTCTCATGGTCCCAACCCCAAAACAACTCACATCTATGGTGACTGCATTTTGGAGACTCAGCCTTGTGATTTGAGCAATTTTGCTGGCAAGAGTGGGGAGAACGAGGAGATTAAATTGTCTCAGCCTGTTGTAAAAAATGCTGAGATTTCTGCTTCTTACCCTTCTGATTATTTTCTGAGCTATTGCTATTCTTGTAACAAGAAGCTGGAAGATGGCAAGGACATCTACATATACAGGTTTGCACACACATCTAATTTACTTTTAAGGACATTTCTAGGACAAGTGCTCTTTCACTTCCAGTTTTAACCGTTAGATTGTTTTTTCAAGGGTCTGATTTACGAATGTTCGTGTTAGAAGTTTGCAGAGAGCGTGACATTGAATTGTTTCTATTACTAAAAATTCCCTCACTATACTAGACTAGCCTTTTATCTGTTTTTTGAAGCTACTTTTGGTGACTGATCTTCTGCAGGGGTGAAAAAGCATTTTGCAGTTTAAGTTGCCGTTCTTTGGAGATTTTGATGGATGAGGAATTGGAGAAAGCCAATGATGAAGATTCTGAAAACCCTCTTAACTCTCATGATGTTGATGATGATGACGATGGCAAGAAACTTTTTGGAACAGGCCTCATTGCTGCTACATAGAGGCATTATTCTTTTTTGCCTTTCCTTTCCATCCACAGCCACCACGTCTGCTATGGATGGGAATTGATACAAAAAAAAAAAAAAAAAAAAAAAAAAAAAAAAAAAAAAAAAAAGAGGTTAAAAAAAGACGCCACTGATCATCCGTTCATAAAAAGAGCTGTTTATGTGCATCTTTTGGCAGCCATGGATGATCGTTTTGTACATTGTTGGGAATGCTAATATCTCCATTTCAGCTACCGTGGTCTTGGTGGATGATGGGTTTTATTCAGCTACTCTTTTTTATTTCCCCTCATAAATCAGACATTTTTATGTCAGCTAAGTATCATCCTATATTTCATCATGTAAAAGGGGTGAAAAAGCCTATTTTTTTGGCTTTCCCCACTTTTCTTAGTACGCTTTCAATCTAATGTCATTATTATAGCAGCATGTAAGTCTGAACCTTTTTTTTTTTTTTTTTTGAGTATTTATGTAGTACTATTACAAATTCCAAGAAAAAAAACAATTATCATAACGTACAACCTCACTTCTATTCCTTCTTCCTTTTTTTTTAGAAATTATATATAACCTTTCTTGTTTCTTAATCTTGAGGATTATACATTAGTCTTTGCGTAAACTATCAATTAGGCAAAGCAATGTTTATTGACAATGTATTGTTCACCAATAGTCATTACAAGAGCAATTTCCAGCTACAAACCGGTGGAATCTGTAGTTATCCCTGATAACGAGTTCTCTGTCATAGGCCTCAGAGATTAGCTTCATTGCCGAGTGGCAATCACCACATATCCTCAAGTTGTTCACTACACGAATTGGGGTTCTCAAAGACCTGCTTATCAAACCGAAAGCAACAGCTAATCTTTCACTATGATGTGCTGATGTTTCTTGCAGTCTAAGTTTTCCCTCAAATCTGCCCTTCATCTCATCCAACAAGGAGTAAATTTTTGCAGACTGAGGGTTTGAGAAATCCGCGGATGTAAATTCATACAGGATGCCATCTTGTTCGATTAGACTACACCCTGGTTTCTTCCTTATTCCTAGTTCATGCATCTTCTTTCTTGTGTGGCTCATATCATCCAATCTACCAGCTTTTGCATATGTGTTTAAAAGAAGAACATGAGCTGCATCGCTTAGAGGGTCTAATTCTGTGAGCTTTTGAAATGCATACTCTGCAAATTCAACATTCTGATGGGTTCCACTTGCTTTTAGGAAAGCACTCCATATTGAGATGTCTGGTCTGATTGGCATGAGTTTAATGAATTTTAGTGCCTCATCCAATTGCCCAACTCTGCCTAGGAGGTCAACCATACACCCATAATGATGTATATTAGGAGTGATGTTGTAGACACTGCTCATCTTGTTGAAATATGAGAACCCTTCACTCACTAACCCTCCGTGGCTACAAGCCGATAAAAGGGCTACGAAAGTGATGTGATCTGGCTTTGTTCCAGATGCTTCCATTTCCGAATATAGATCGAGTGCTTCAGCGGCTTGCCCTTCCATGGCATGTGCTGCTATCATTGCCGTCCACACAAACACATTTTTTTCGGCTAGACAAGAGAACAACTCGCAAGCTTTTTTGACGCCCCCACACTTGCCATACATGTCAATGAGAGCAGTTCCCAACATGTTGTCAATGTTTATGCGATTCTTTGCGATGTAGACGTGGACCCAGATGCCATGATTTAGGGCTCCAACACTAGCACAGGAAGATAGAACGCTGATCAAAGTAAGCTTGTCGGGTTTTACATCCAAATTCTGCATCTTTCTAAACAGCTCGAATGATTCTGCGAAACGATGAGATTTAGCGAGGGAGTTGATCATGGTGTTCCAACAAACGACATCCTTGTTAGGTATATCCTTGAAGAAAGATTTTGCCTTGTCAATGTCTCCACTTTTGCACAACCCATCCAACATGGAATTCCATGAGGCAGCACTTTTACTAGGCAGCTGGTTAAAGAGCAAGAGAGCCTCATTGGTTTCTTCACATTGTCCATACAAGTGTATGAGAGCATTTCCAAGAAGCCCATCTACAACTTTCCCACATTTCACCACCAAACTGTGGATGGATTTTCCTAGCTTCCAATTTTCCACATGTGCACATGCCGAAAGCGCCGTCACAAGAAGAACATCATCGGGCGTCGTGTTTCTGACTCGCATTTGCCTAAACAGTTCTAAACTTTCATGGTCGTAACCTCCTTGAACGTAACCCGAAATCATCGTCATCCACGCAATCAAGTTCTTCTCTCTAATATGGTCAAACACACACCTAGCTGCATGTATCTTCTTGGCTTTCACATACCCTCCAACCAAAGTAGTCCACAAGACAACATCACCATCATTCTTGCATTCAGCCACAAGCTCATGTGCTCTCTCCATTCTCCCACATTCTACATACATGTTTACCAAGGAGTTCAACAAATTCCCAACAAGCTCCAATTTGTTCTCATTTATATAAAGGTATAACTCCTCGCCCATTTCCAAATCTCTTAGCTTTGAACATGCCGAAAGTAAGCTGATCATGGTTATCTCGTCCGGTGCAACTCCAACAACCCCCTGCATTTGTCGAAACAGATTCAAAGCCTCGACAGGCATTCCCATTTGGACATAGCATGAAATCAAAGTATTCCAACTGACCACATCTCTATGGGATAATTTATCAAACAGTTGGCGAACTTTATCGACTTCCCTGCATTTTGAATAAAAGGCCATCAAATTGTTATTCAGGGACTTGTTCTTCCCCATCCCGGATTTCAGTAATCGGCCATGGACTTCTTTTCCTCTTTGAAAGGCTAAATTTCTAGAACAAGCATGAATTAGGAAGTGAAATGTGGAGATATCTAATGATACCCCTTGAGTAACCATGCGAGAGTAAGTCAAAAAGACTTGGTCTAAAGAACCATCCTTGAGATGATTTTCCAAAAGGGTATTCCAAATCATGGTTTCTAGCTCTTGGTTTTGACTAAAAACTCGATGGGCGAAATGGGAATTTTCTTTAGAGAAGAAGAACCGGAGGACACGGCTGGCCACGACAGGGTCATGAATGAGATTTGTGGTGATCAAATGGGCATGAATTGGAGAGAATTCTTTGACAGTTGAGCAAGATTTCAATGAGGAAATGATAGTGTTTGGTCGTGGGACCAGATTGAAGATTGGATTTTTGGTTGGTTCTTGTGGAGGGACAGAGAGAGATGAGAGAACAGTGGGGAATGGCGTTGCCATTTTTGAACTCTAGCCGTTAGTTCCCTCCCAGATGGGTTATCATTTTTCTTCGATAGTTTGGGATAAAGATTATGCAAGACACTAAAATGGCCTGAAAATGAATGATGGAAAAAGTTAGCCACCCCTCTTTTAGTGGCTCTTTTTTGTTTTGTATTTTTATTTTGTACCCTCATTTGTTTTATTCTCAAAATTTTTAAAAATATTTTACACGTTTTTTGAGATAAAAATTTTAAAAACACTCAAAATAATTTTTAAAAAATTTTAAAATAAAAATATTTTTATTTATTTTAAAAACAATACTGAATGGCTAGATTTTGGTTTCTAAGGTCACTATAAAAAACTAAAGTAAAAATATTTTACAAGCATGCCCGGCAAAATTTGAAAATACTTGAAAGTGTCATTGATATTAAAGCACCACAATTTTTTATTATTATATGGCGTTCAATGCTTAGCACTATTGATGCTTTTTAGTAATGTTTGTAAAATTTATGTATGGACTAAGAGAGTATTTGGTTAAGAGTGGTTTACACCACAAACTCAGTTATATATAGTGTAAAGCTCTCACATGTTATAGTAAAAAAAAAAAAAAAATTACTACAGTGTAAAGCTTTTATATACTACGATAAAAACGATTCTTACCAAAGTCAAACACCCTATAAGATGTTGCAGTGATTGTAATTTTAGAAGGATAACATTTGCTCTAAAGCCTCAATTATTGGACCTTTTACAAACAACTAATTATGAGTTCCACCCCACGTTAAAGCTTCAATTATCATTTTATTCTTTTTTACTTTTTAATAATGAAGGTCTTGTGTGTTTGTCAATGCGCTGTTAACACTAACACTATATTTACAAAAATGAAATGGTGGGGAAAACATTATTTAATAGATAGGAACAAAACGAGAAAAAATGTATTTTTTAAAAGCAAATTGCAAATTTGCAACAACTAGATTGTAGAGGAGTTTCTAACAGAAAAAGAAAAAGAAAAAGAAAAAGAAAAAGAAAAAAAAATAAACAAAGAAAGAGAAAAGTTAAAAAACATGAATAAAAAAGTGAAAAATAGGAAGAAGTTGACACTTGTCAAGTGTTGGAAAATACATCGTAAGAAAGTTCTTTTATATCTCATATACATACGTACGTACTTATATATATATGCATATAGTAGTTTTAATGGTACGTACTTTTAATGGTACGTACTGTTATTATTAATCGTATAATATGAATAAAACAGTTATAATCAATTGGGTACTTGAAAAAAAATTTATGATAATTAATAAGATTGAATTTATATTATGTTACATCATCAAATGTTATTCAAATATACCTTTTTAGAAATGTAACAATCGCAAACAAGTTCATATATACCTATGTGTATATAAATAGATACAATTATAGGTATAGATATTAAGCCATTTTTTTTTTGATCTTCATGAAACTTAAAGAGGGGTTCCCAAATACGACCAAAAAACGAAATCTCTAGTCGTGTTTGAACCTGCCACCTGCAGCGCTATATTTCCCATCGAAACCCCAAAAAACCAGCCACTCATCGGACCTCTCATTGCCGCCATCCATATGTACCCATCTATGGGGCCGAAGGTCCTGAGGTCCACCCAAAGGCGACGCTGGACTCTAGCCTAAAGAGCCTCTTTGGAGAGGCAATGCAACAACTAAAGAGAATAAAAGAGAAAGCCTAGGAGTCGGTCCAATTCGAAAGGGAAAAGAAAAGTCTACGT
>CAMOHE010047836.1:9864-29009 GCA_946598075.1 Artocarpus hirsutus
TGGTATGTGGCTTTTATGCACGCACATGACATTTTTGTGGGTCCGGGTAGTGCTTGATTAACTTGTAATTTTACTTCCATTTTCAGATCCCTATATTTGAAAAGGGTTATGAAAAAGATCCTGCAATTGTGGCAAAGGAAGCAATCCAAGAAGCTACACGCAATGGTTCTGACGTGGTTCTTGTTGACACAGCTGGTAGAATGCAGGTTAGTCCTTTATTGGTATCGCTGTACAGAGGTTTAGCAACAACTTTGTGATGATAAAGAGGCTGTTACTTGGTTGAAATCTTACTCCCTACAAATTATATTTGCTTGCTTTTATTTCTAAAACCTGACATGCTTTATGCGTTTCAGGATAATGAACCACTAATGAGAGCACTCTCAAAGCTCATCTACCTCAACAATCCTGATCTCGTCTTGTTTGTTGGAGAGGCGCTGGTTGGAAACGATGCCGTTGATCAGCTTTCAAAGTTCAATCAGGTTTGAGCTCCTTCATACTGTGTTTGTGTCATCCCATGTATCTTCGCCAACCGGTCAAATATTACAACGCCAAGCCGCTGAGAACTACTCTTCTGTCTGCAGAAATTAGCAGACCTGTCAACATCGCCTGACCCCAGACTGATCGATGGAATATTGCTCACCAAGTTTGACACAATCGATGACAAGGTAGATAAACTCTTCTTACACGTAACAGATCGTGATATATCAATTGTTTGAAACATTTGCTGTAATCGAATTGAATTTTTTGTAGGTTGGAGCTGCACTCTCCATGGTCTACATATCCGGAGCTCCTGTGATGTTTGTTGGCTGCGGGCAATCGTATACAGACCTGAAGAAGCTTAATGTGAAGTCAATAGTCAAGACGCTCCTCAAGTGATAAATTTCTGCTTTGCTTTGACCACTCTTCCAATTGATGAGTCTCAAGTTTGGATTGGTTTTCATTTGCTCGCTTAGCTTTTCGCCATGTTTGAACTCTGCTGCTTTGTTTGATGTCAAACCTCTCCGGTGTTTTAATTCCTATGATGACCTCCCATGACTGTCTTGTCGGAGATGAATCAGTCCTTTTGCGGCTGTATGGTATGTTATAAGTTATATTTTTCTTTTGTTTGTTATAATAAATCAGGTCTGCATCTTTCTATTTGCCATAGCACACGCACACCGTAAGTACAATGGTTTTGAGTTTTTGGTTGCTGCTCTCGCATTGCCTTTGATGCCTCATCTGAATGATGTGAAGACCAGAATTTGTTGCAGCCGCCATAAATGACAAAAATACCATGTCAAAATTCGTGCATGTTTTGTGCAGAAACTCGTTCATCATGTCTAGTTACGAAGTGTCAAAAATAATTATTCACTTTTTTCATTTGAGAAATCTTCTTTGCCTACGAAAAAAAATACCCTACCGTAGATCCTTACTACGTCCTAAACATTTTAATTGATGATCCTAATTAAATTAAATGTTCAAAAACAAGCGCTAACGGCCTACTGTAGAGAAGCTCATTTTCCAATAGTGCTTTGACTTTTGAGCATGTTGGCAAAAATCGTGATAGTTGCAAACACTTGTGGCTAGGGGTGGCAATAATCGTGTTCGTGCCGTGTTCGTGCCGGCACGTTTACAGCACGGCACGTTTAGCCCGAACACGAACACGACACGATTAATAAACGTGCTAGAAATGCCAACACGAACACGAAACGCCTATGGTACGCGTAACACGGCACGACACGATTAACACGATTATTAAACGTGCTGTGACGGGTTAACACGATAACAACATGCATATGACACGTTTATGACCCAATTAACTAAAAATTAAAAAAAAATTAAAAAATTTTTAAAAAAAATTTAAAAAAATTTAAAAAAAAAAAGCCAATAAAGAAAATTAACAAAAACATAATATCTAATTAATACTAACCTACTATAAATATTTCAAATATTTTTATTTTTAAGTTTAAATGTGTTATAAACGGTGCGGGTCGTGTCGTGTCGTGTCAACACGTTTATGGCCCGTTTAATTAAACGTGTTAAGGCGTGTTTAGCGTGTTAGCACGAATCCAACCCGTTTATTTTCATGTTATTCGTGTCAACCCATTTATGGTACAATTAATAAACGTGCGATCCAAACCCGTTTATCTCGTATCGTTTTCGTATCGTGTCATCGTGTCATGTCTAAATTGCCGGCCCTACTTGTGGCAGGGTAAAGGGCCCACCGCGTTCTTTGATCTTATCCAAAAGATAAGTGGATGATGAGTCATTTTAAAGTAAATGAGGGGGATTCACGACAACATCTATCGATCTTCTTTCTTGATTTGATTCACATTTTTTTTTTTTAACTAAAAAAGCCAAAATATCTTATTTGTCTCGAGTAAAAATGGTAGTCTTTTTTTAACCGTAGCTTTTGTGTTTGATTATTTTTTTTAGTCCCTTTAATCTACACTATATGTCCCAATTGAAAAAACCAAAACACTCTTTAATAATCCATATTTGTCAGATTCTAATGGGCAATATTTAAAAATAATAATGTTTTTATATATGTTAAAAGTGTTATATTTTAGACTCTTTTATACAAGTGATAAATTAAAAAACAATACCACTTTAATGGTATTTATCAAGATCATCTTATTTGTCTAACTCCAATAAAAAAAAATATATTAAAATAATAATATTTTTATATTCTTTAAAAGTGACAAGTTTTATGTTTTTAATTTTTTCACAAAAATAGTAAAATTGAAAAATAATATAGTGTAAGTACTCTCAAATTAACCTATCAGGCGTATAATTAAACTAGAGAGTTGATCCAAATAAAAGTATTCTTAACTTAACAAAACACTTGCTAAGTAAGGAATTGCACTAACTAATACAGTTTCAATATAACATACTTAAAAAATATTTAAGTATATAATGTTTTTGAAATGAAAAACTTAGAATTCTAACTTCTTACCGAATTGAAGATAAATTCTTAAAACAACTAAAAGAAAAAAACTAAAAAAAGGAAATTAATTACGAAAACAAAGAAATTGTAAATATATTCATGCTATTTCATATCAAAACTAGAAATGTGATTACAAACAGACATGTAATCAGGGATTCAAAAACCTAGAATGGTGTGAAATGAGATAAAAAACACTAGAATCAACGGTGTGAAATGAGATTAAAAACACTAGAATCAATCAGATTTTTGGCCTTAAACTTCTTGAATTGATCGTTGAGCTACGACGTTGTTGCGGAAGAGAAGACGGTGCCACGGCGGCGGATGAGATAGAGGTAGGGAGAGCTCAAGTAGTGAAAGGGCGTACGCGAGAGAGAGACGAAAAGTCAATGAGAGAGAGGGAGAGACACATAAGAGAGAGAAAGTGTGCGAGATAGAGAGGAGTTGACGAGAATGAGCATGAGAAAGTTGCAGAAGAAAGAGAAGGAAGAGGGAGAAAGTAAAGTGACGTCATTCTATCCAAAAGTAAATCTGGTTTTTATTTAAGTGGGCTATTTTATAAACATGATCATATTTTAGTCTATATATTATTGTTATGAAATAATGGTGGCTTAATAGCCTCTTTCTCTGCCTAAATAAAGTATTGAACTTGTCCGTCTTAGTAATCATTCGAGTGTGGACTTAAACAAGACAGGAAAATAGAGTACCTCTTAGGGTCTCTCTCTGTGGCACCTCTGGATAGGCATCAGACTCTCGGCCCCACAGTGGGATCTTGGGGACGGTTGGGAGCTTTCTAGTGGTGGTGGTGATTGGTTTGAGTGTGGGAAGGTTTCGGAGTTCGCTGGTGGATTCCATCTTTGACCTTTGGATTTGGGAGTGTCGATGTTCCGACGAGCTTTCTAACCCAGACTCTCACCTCTTGGTGTCACGACAATATGGTATGACCTGTACTTGGTCCGGCGTTTGGTGTCAGTGTCAAATGCCTCTCATGCGACAACATTCTGATGGTTTGTTGGAGGCTTTAATACTGACTTCTTGTGCCACTTGCCTAGCCCCTATTGCACTCGTATGTTTTCTTCTCATCAGATATTCCTTCTGTGTGTTTTGTGTGTTTCGAGATTTTAGTTGTGTTTTTAGCATTTATTTTGCTTCCCTAGAGGCAATGTGTTTTTGCAATGGTTTTGGTTTTACTTTGTAATAATGAAAATGTTCTCCCCATTCTTTGAGCTTAGTTTAGTCTTTGGGATTTCTTCCTTTGCAGCATTGGGAGTTGCCTTTGTGCTATAGGTTTCTTGATCTCGATCGGTCAAAAGTTCTCAGTGTAGAGATGTTTCAAAAGAGTCATAAATGTACTCAGATATTTGGTGTGCCTATTAAAATTTTTCAATTTCATCCTTCTCCCCCCTTAAGCATTTCATCGAAGATGCAACCAATCAAGGGCCAAGGGTTATTTATGACTATAATATTAATAAAACCTTTTATTAAGGAAGTGTTGTTAGTTGAATGGAAAATTTTGAGGCCGAATGTTTTTAATCTACGAATGGATGGAAGGAAAAAAAAATCATAGTGCTTTGAACATGATAACAGAATATTGTTCAATTAAATTAAAGCAATAACATTCAACTCTATGGGGTTATATTCTTGTTATTTACAAAAAAATAGGTCTAGTCTAAAAAAATATGCTACATGTTAGATCAAAACCAACTGTTTTATTAACAGCGATGTTATAATTTCATACGGATAAACAAAGGTTTTTCATTAAACTATATCCATTGCGAAGACAGGTGGCATAAAATCAAATTTGCTTGCTTGCCATGGTTTATCGAAGATAAGAAGGGTCACTTCGTAAGCATTATGCTCGCAATCATTTGATGACCATGAACGTACAATTTATTTATCTTACCACTTGTTTGACAAAAATGGTTCTCATTATTTTTTCAGTTATAAACAGTGTAAAGTTTTCATATGCTACAATAACAATAAAAAATTACCATAGTGTAAAGCTCTCACATTCTACAATGAAAGTGGTTTTAACCAACGGTTTTCACCACCCTTTCAAACACTACTTTAGATGTTCACCAATAACTCTGTTTCAACACCATAATTTAATCTAAATGACTAATACAATTCTTTTAGAAAAAAAAAAAAAAGTAATGCAATTTTTTCTTTGTGGCTAGAAATGTAACACAATTTAATTCTTACAATTAATAGTAAAGCCACATGCTATTCAGTAGGACACAGGCTGATGCTCATTTTGAATTTTTTCCCCAAATTTTTCTATGTTTGGATAAGAATTTCCGGCATTAAGATTGAAAATACGATGCACTTAAAAGCTTTGACGATGAAATTACAAAATTAAGCGATATGCTTACAAACTTTGAAGGGTTTAGGTTCGTGCCATAAATTGAGTTAGCAAAACAATATACTTGCAAACTTTAAACGTCGGAATTGTAAAATAGTTAATCTACATGTAAATCGACATTGGTACTATGAATCAGATTACCGACACCATAAAGAATCATTGATTTTTTATAGCTTCTCTTCTTTTCCTCTTTTGCAGTTGTCCCTAGGAAAATTATATCCACTCAATGATTGAAAAATATAACCATAATCTCATTTAATAAAAAAAACAATCTTCAACTTTTTCAATTGTGCCGCACCTATAAAAATTTTTGTTCAATGTCATGTAATTTGATTAAATTATATATGCTAAATAATTTTACCCAAGCTAAAGGCGAAAAGCCCCATCAAGTGGTACATGAGTATATGACCAAATCATACAAAAAAAAAAAATTCATATAGAAATAAAAAAGGGTATATGCCCTAGAGGATGAAGAGCCTTTTTTTTCTTTTTTTAAGTAATGAAGGGCCAATTTTAGCTCCAAATACGGCCTAATTGTCAATCAAACCGTAAAAGACAAATCCCCAGCTGGGTTTCTGAGTAACTATTCATCCATTCCGCCCTTTTTTACTCGTAGCACACACACACACACACACGAACATATATATATATATATGCATATGGCAGAGTCGGATTGATTTTAATTACCGTTAGTTAATTTATGCATGCAACCACATAATACATATATATGTGTATGTGTAAATGTGTTTATTATGTTAAAGGGATTTTCAAATTTCACATACTTGGTTCCATTTTAAATTATTATTATCATTATTAATCAATCCATTACTTTTTTTTTTCTCATCACATCTTTCAAATTTTTAGTTCCCTACTGTTGAAGAATTAGACACCTCTTAATTCTAAAGATCGTAAAAATAAATAATTGTAGAAAAGAAATTGGAGATAAGAAGAAAAGAGAGACACCAAATTTTTATATAGGTTCGTCCGAATTCGAAACTACGTTCTGTTTCTGTCCGCTGCAAATTCCACTATGATGAAAGAGATTACAGATTACAAGAGAAATTTATCACACACTCTCAAATAGTGTTTCCGAAATCTCTCTTCTACCTAGCACCCTCTGTGGGAGTTTTTCCTCTCTTAACAATAGAGCTCTCAGAATATGCCTCACACAAAATGATACTACTCATACTCATAATCCTAGCTACCTTATATCTATTTATACCCCAAAAAAGAGAAAAATAGCAACTAATGAGAAAACCTTAGTAGTTTCCCCTTTTTGGGCCTTTAAAACACGACTTTTACATAAAAAAAATCATAAAAAGACAGACTCTAGGCACGCGGCGCTCAAAACCAGCACCACGGCGCTAGTTGAACCTCGAGTGGGCGCCACGGCCCTCATTTTGAGCACCGCAGTGTCCAGCCATTGTCCCCCTTATTATTTTTTTTCTTCTTACTAGGTTGATTTGGCTCCACATTGCAACAATCTCCCACTTGGAGACTAATCAATCACCATGTCTCCAACTGCAACGGCAACAACTTCTCACGCCTAATGGAGAAGTCCAACTGAAGTTGCGTACAACTTTAGTTTCTCGATTAGAACTATCTTGGTAAGCATATCTGTTGGATTTTGACTCTCAAGAATCTTCTCAAGCCTTAACACCCCATCTTCCAAAGCCGATCTAATGAAGTGATATTGTAATTGTATATGCTTCGTCCTAGCATGAAATGTGGGATTTTTCGCCAAGTAAATAGCGCTCTGACTGTCACTGTATAATGCACTCCTTTCCTGCTTGTGACCCAGTTCTTTCAGAAACGACTGTAAGCAAATCATCTCCTTGCTTGCTTCTGTCATTGCCACATACTCCGTTTCTATCGTAGAGAGTGCAACTATCTTTTGCAGCTTCGAGACCCAACTAACTGCTGTGCCACCCAAAGAATAGACATAATTGGTGGCACTCTTTCTGCCATCAATGTTTCTAGCCATATCAGCATCAATATAGCCCTGTAGCCCCAAGTCTGACTTCTTGAAACATAATGCTAAACCAGCAGTACCTCTCAGATATCTGAGAATCCACTTTATTGCCTCTCAATGCTGCTTACCTGGATTGTTCCGTACTCACAACTCCCATTGCATGTGTAATGTCCGGTCTGGTATATACCATGGCATACATGAGACTGCCTATTGCTGAAACATAAGACACCTTAGCCATGTGATCTCATTCCTGCTCCGTGGTCGGTGATTGCTCCTTTGATAACTTGAAGTGACTGGCCAAAGGAGTACTCACAAGCTTCGCGTTACTCATGTTAAATCTGCTAAGCACCTTTTTAACATATTCTTCCTATGACAGTTTCAGACCATTACTATTCCTTGTTATTTTCATCCTAAGGATTTGTTTTGCAGCACCCAAATCTTTCATTGCAAACTCCATAGACAGCTCCTTCTTCAGCTTGTCAATCTCTTGTTTGTATCCTCCTGCTATCAACATGTCATCAACATACAGCAACAATATGATATAGGAGTCATCAAAATTCTTCACATAACAATGGTGATCTCCCTGATACCTCAAGAAACCATTGCTGCACATAAAACCGTCAAACATCTTATACCATTGCCTAGGAGCTTATTTAAGGCCATACAAGCTCTTCTGAAGTTTGCACACTAGGTTTCCCTTACCCCGTACTTCGAAACCTTATGGCTGCCTCATGTAGATCTCCTCTTCAAAATCACCATGGAGAAAGGTTGTCTTAACATCCAACTGTTCCAAGAACAAGTCTTCGTTTGCCACTAGCGCAAGTACAATTCTAATTGTGGTTTCACCATCGGAGAAAAAATCTCATTGAAATCGATGCCTTTTTTCTGTTGAAAACCTTTTACCACCAGCCTTGCCTTATATCGTTTGCTGCCATCATATTCATCTTTAATTCGGTATGCCATTTGTCGTGCAAGGCCTTTTTGTCTTTTGGTAACTCTGTCAATTGTCATGTCTGATTGGACATTAAGGAATCCATCTCATCCATCATGGCTAACTCTCATTTAACTGAATCTTTAGCCTACACTGCTTCATCATAACTCTCTGATTCATCTCTGTCGATGAACAAGATGTAATGTAGAGAAGGGGAGTATCTCTGTGGCGGTCTAATAGTCTTGCTAGATCTTCTGACTAGAGTGGCAGGAGTACTCTGGTTTCCCTCTGGAGCTATATTCTCTTGATCTTCAACCTCTGGATTTTGCACCTCCACTTCAGGAAGATCCTTTAATGAAATCACCTCAGGTTTCTTACCTTCAAAACCTGAACTTCCAAAGTCACTACCATCTCTGTCCTTATACAAAACACCTTCATTGAAGATTACATCCTTGCTCTTGATAATCTTCAGATTTTGGTCATCCTAAAAATGATAACCAAACTCAAGTCCACCATAGCCAACCAGAAAACACTTCTTTGACTTTGCATCAAGTTTACTTCTAGCAGCAGATCAATATGAATATAGGAAACATACCCGAATACTCTCAAGTAGGAGAGATCAACCTTTTTACCGCTCCAGACTTCTTCTGGTAGCTTGAAATTCAATGGTGTGGATGGACTTCTATTGATTAGATGAGATACTGTAGTAATTGCCTCAGCTCAAAATGACTTTGGCAGCCCCGCATATAACCTCATGCCTCTTGCATGCTCATTTTGAGTCATATTCATGCTCTTAACTACACCATTTTGCTATGGTTTTCCTGGAATAGTTTTCTTCATCTTTATTCCATTCTTAGCACAGTACCGCATAAAGTCATCATCTAAGTACTCTCCCTATTGTCAGACTGCAAGCACTTCACCTTCAAATCTGTCTCGTTCTCCACCATGGCTCTTTATCTCTTGAAAGCATCAAAGGCATCAGATTTGTATTTCAGAAAGTAAACTCATACCTTCCTACTTGAGTCATCAATAAATATCACATAGTAATTTGTACCACCAAGGGAAGTCACTGTCGAAGGTCTCCACACATCAGTGTGAACTAGCTCCAACTTCCTGGATTTAGGCTCTCTACCTGTTATTGAGAAACTAACTATCTTCTGTTTGCCAAAGATACAGGCTTCACACAAACTATGATCAATAGTTTTCCTTTACAGTGAAACACCTTTGTTCCCTTCTCACTCATGTGACCGAGCCTATGATGCCATAGCTTAGTATTGGTAGCAAAGTCAACAACTGCTATGGTATCTCTACAACTAGAGTTAATGTATAGAGTTCCAGCTTTGTGTCCTCGAGCAACAACTATCGCTCCCTTAGTAACTTTCCATCCTCCACAACTGAAGGTCACATTATGTCCTTCGTCATCTAGTTGCCCTACCGAAATCAAATTGCTCGTCAATTTGGGTACGTGTCTCACCTTTTGAATCTTCCACACAGACCCATTAAGCATTTTCAAACTGACATCCCCAATGACTATCTGTAAGGTAAAGCTTACCATGATTTTCGGCAACATAATTCTCTAAGACATGACAGTGTGTAGTGGTGTGGAATGATGCTCTTGAATCTATCGCCCACAAATCAAGGGAATTGTTGACAGATAAGAGTAAGGCATCCTGTGCCTCTTCAGTAGCGACGTTTGCAACATCATTGTTCTTGTCTTCATTCTTCCTTGGAGCCTTGTGCAATTCTTTTTCAAGTGGCCGGTTCTCCCATAATTCCAATACTCCATAATCCTACTGTTCATCGACTTGCTTCTCCCATTCCTCGACTTACCCCTTTTGCCATTATCCTTGTTGGAATGCCTCTCAAGTTTCTTGCCCCTATTATCAACATTAAGGGCTAAGTTCAACGTGGAGGCTTTACTAGAATCCTTCCTCTGAACTTCTTCCGCCAAAATAAAATTTCTGACATCAACAAACTTCAATTTTGCATTCCCAATAGAATTTGTAATGGCCACCCTCATGGGTTCCTAACTATTCAAAAACGATGCTAAAAGGACTGGGGCATTGATCTCATAATCAAATTTAATCTCTACCGAGACCAATTGGTTCAGAACGGTGTTGAAATTATTCAGATGCTCTACCATCGAGGCACCTTTAGGCATTTTTAAATTAAAGAGCTTCTTCATGAGGTGTATCTTGTTATTGGCCGAAGGCTTCTCATACATCTCTGACAGAGCCTTTATCATTCCTGCTGTAATATTCTCCTTTGCAACATTGCGAGCCACGTTCTTTGACAGGGTTAAATGGATCACACCCAACACCTGTTTATCAAAGAGAGTCCACTCCTCATCCTTCATGCCTTCAAGCTTATTACCCAAGGGCAAGTGCAGTTTCCTGCTATAGAGGTAATCTTCTACTTACATCCTCCAATAGGAAAAGTCCAAACCATCGAATTTGATGATACTGGCTGCCAAACCTTCTTCTCCCGTCATCATTCTTGATCCAAACCTCCACTCTAATACCAGTTGTTGGGGAATTAGGCACCTCTTAATTCTAAGGATCACAAGATTGAATAATTGCAAAAAAGAAATTGGAGATAAGAAGAAAAGAGAGACACCAAATTTTTATATAGGTTCATCCAAATTCGAGACTACGTCCTGTTTCTGCCCGTTGCAAATTCCATTGTGATGACGGAGATTACAGATTACCAGAGAACTTTATCACACACTTTTAAATAGTGTTTCTCAAATCTCTCTTCTACCTAGCACCCTTTGTGAGAATTTTTCCTCTCTCAACAATGGAGCTCTCAAAATATGCCTCAGACAAAATGATGCCACACACACTCATAACCCTAGCCACCTTATGTCTATTTATAACCTAAAGAAGAGAAAAATAGCAACTAATAAGAACCTCTAATGGTTTCCTTTTTTAGGCCTTTAAAACACGACTTTTATACAAAAAAATCACAAAAAGATAGACTATGGGAGCCCGACGCTTAAAGTCAACGCCATGACGCTAGTTGAACCTCAGGCGGGTGCCATGGCCCTCATTTTGGGTGCCGCGGTGCCCAGCCACTGCCCCCTATTATTTTTTTCTTCCTGCTGGATTGATTTGGCTCCACATTGCAACACCTACCACTAGCTAATAGAACATTTTCGCTTATGAAAGTGCTTAAATCTTGTCTCTGAAACTTTTACAGTAAAAAAAAGTCATTTCATCACAATTCGTCTATGAAAAAAAGAATTGTTTCAAATTTCCCTCCATTCAGAAACAAATTAGCTTCTCACCTTTTCCTTCATTAGTTTTTTAGAATTAATTAAGGATATGTAGATAAAAACTTAAAGCACAAATTAATATTAACGTGTAGGAAAATAAGAACTATCATGTATGGTTTTAGAAATTAAATAGAATAGAGATCGACTTGAATAATATTCCTTAATTATGAGTTCTTCAACCATTAGTTTTACCCATAATATTTCTAGGCAAATTTTCATAAATGTCATATTCTAAGATTTTTTTTCAAATATGAAATATGTTTATTTGTGATACAACTTAATATGTAATATAAATAATAGTGTATCATAACTTTTTTTAAATGATATAAATAAATACAATTTTTAAAAGTATGGCATAACATATAATTTTCTCAAATGTCTAAGGGTCCCGACTCTTATTATAATTTTCTTAATTGCATCAACGGCCAAAATTAATTCTTACATGTTTTTCTCTTCGTCATCAGTGTGGAAATACCATGACGCCGGGGAAGACTCGGTACTAGAAGGGACGGAGGAGAGCTAGAAGAGCTACAATGCGTCTAAACCGATTAACAAAGATGATGACGGGATATCGAGATTAAATTGAACCGTTTCGGGGCATTTTATTTCATTAGTGCAGCTAAGGAGCTCTGCGATAAAGGCTAGAAGACAGCTGTGGTTGTCATGTCATCTAAACATCATCATCATGAACTGAATATTCCAGCTCCGGCTCCTGCTTTTGCTCCAACTGGCATTGCTTGTGGACTGAGGAATAATCTTTGAATATTTGAGGTTGGAATTAGTAGTTTGGTGGCCAATTATATGCTTCTGTTCTGAGAGGAAAAAAAATGCTCAAGTAATGCAGTAAAAACTGAGTGTTTTTAATTATTATTATTGTTGTTGTTGTTAATATCTTTGTTGTGAGGTATGGAGTTAAGGACGCATTTTGCTCGTGCAATTTTGTTTTTCAAGATGTTTTGGTGCTTAGAATTTTACGTTACTAATAAATTCATTTGCACTATGAGTTCAAATTCATTCTTAGTCTCATCCTCTAAGTTCACACAGACAAACATCATTTTTTTTTTTAGAAAGGCAAACGTCATATAGCATAACAAACCTTGTCTGGTATTGGGGGTACTCGGCTCCCCTCCAGAAGAGCACTCCTCAGCTGTCCGGATAGCTGCTTGGATATAGCCATTTTTTGCATACATTTGTGACTCTCCTCTGATCGGCCTTCCTCTTGAGGTGCTCCCCAGGACCTCCGCTAGCTGCCCCGCAAAACATTGCCTTCTCGGGAGGAACATGTGCTTGGGATGGACTGATATGGCTTGTAACCAATCTACAACTCATATCCAAAGGTTGACACATGACCTCATCTTAGCCCTCGGATGAAGGGTTGACCCTTTTCTGGGGTCGTGACATTTGTCACCTAACACCTGACACCACCTGATAAGACACTCGGGTCACTGGTCAAACTCACCTAGCACTTGGTCTGAGTGGTAGCCAATAAATCAAAAGCATTTACTCCACCTTAGAGGTAACATAGACTTTCTCACCTAACCCTACTCCTGATTTTGGCAGAACAAGTACCTGACTTAAGCATCAGAGAGCCTTTGGCTTGCACCACACCAGTGTCCCTCTTAATCTCCAAGGTGCCCCTTTTGTTATTGTGGATTTACCTTAGAAGCCAAGACAAACAGAGCAGGCAATCTGAGTACCGTGCGCAGCCACATGTAGCGTTGATCACCAGTGGAGCAAGCAGAGCATCAACATCTGGCAAGGGGAAAAAAAGAAATATGTTCTTCAAACAATGTTTGGTTTAACTATGCTAGTTAATTATAAGAGAGAAGATTAAACAGATATAGTTTGGGCGTATGCAAGTGAATTATATAGGTCAATATGGCATGCATATTGTAACGACCAAGGGAAATGTATTAATAAAATCCAATATTTAATTGGATTTAATTAATACATTTACCCTTAAAAAAATTATATCTTTGTAAAATTACGATAATGTATAATAAATAATGTTAGTAGGAAATTTTACGATAAACTTGATACGATGTTGGATATTACTAAATATAGGTTTTGGAAGCATAAAAGCTCAAAAATTTGTAAATAATATCCATGAAATGAATTTTATATCACAATTAATTATAATATTATGGTATAAATTAATGGGAGTTAAGATCAAAATAAAGTAGAAAAGTGTGCTAAAACCTTAAAACAGGATAAAAAGAGTTCAACGCGGTATAAGTACACTGTTAAGGTAAAAACACAGATACAGAAAATACTATATTTTGACTCCAAAAGTGGACTAAAGAATAGGTAGGATATTGTATACAATATAAGAATATGTTTTTCAATGGGGTCACTCCAACAGTATAAGAAAAATACTGCGTAGTGAAAAATTACATTGTGAGAGATTTTGGGGGCCCGCTAAGTGGACACCCCACGAGTTTTTATTAGGCCATCACACCATAAAAAGTGGCCTAATCACCTAAAGCCACATATTTGCCTTTAATTATGAAGGTGATGACTCACCTATTTTTTTTAAAAAAAAAAATTGTAGAGATAAGTCTTTAATTAATGCTTAAAACATCAAAAATTTTCATTTATCCTTCTTTCAAGGTCCAGCAGCCCCTCTAGCCTTCCTCTCAAAATCTTCTCAAAATAACCTTCTTGCATAACACTTTTCAAGTGAGTTCCAAGACCAAGCCCAAGATTTCATCAACTTTTAAAGGTAAAAATCTAGACTTTTTAAAATTTTCTTCTTGGTTTGGGAGGGTATTGTGACCAAATATTTTCTTAGATGAGTATGCCTAGGAAAAATAGTTTCAAAGAAGCCCTTGGAAGGCTAAGATCATCAATTCTTTTTTTTTTTGTAAGTTTAACTTTTTAAATCTAAAGTTTATTTGGTTTTTGTTTGGATTTTTATTATTTCAAAAGGCATATAGATATTCAAGTAAGTTTATGGTTTGATTGTTTGTGTATATGGTTTATGATGTGGTTGTGTTGTTGAAATTAGGGTTTAAATGTAAAAAGGGGTCATTTGGTGTAAAATAGGATAATTTTGCAAGTTTAATGTTTGTTTTGAAAAAGAATAGTGATTTGGCATGAAAATTGTTTGAGAAGGTAATGAAACTATATAACCAGTGGCTAGAATATTGTTTTAAAGTTGATTTTTATAAAATTGCCTTAGGGACCAAATTGCAAAAAACAAAAATTCTTACTCTCGACAAAATTAAAAAAAAAGCCAAAAACTTCCCTTTTTTCAGTGGGAATTTTGAAAATGTTAAAACACAAAAGTTGTAGATCTCGACAAAACTATTTAGAATTACGAACGGTTCGTTGAAAATCGCCTTTGGTTGTGAGATATAAATTTTTCAAAAATTTGTTAAGGTTGGAAAAAAAATTTTAGGGGCAAAAACATCATTTTATAAAAGGAATTAGGGTATGGTACTTTGAGAAAATTTGATCCTTTTGAAAAATAGGGACTAATGGTTTAAAAAGATTATTTTAGGTCTCGGGGACAAAATCGTCAAAAATTTTCAAATGAGGAATAAAATTATAAAGTTTTGTTTAACTTGGGTTTTTATTGCAAACTAGTAACCCGATGCCCTGAACGCTTGTTTTTACGCTAATAAGCGATGTTTCACGTAAATTAGTCAAATCAGGCCTAGGAATTTAAAACAACCTATTGAGGGTAAAAAGGCCATTTTTCATGAAATGAATAGTACGGATCCTGAAATGTATAAGATAGAGGAAAACAAGAGGATGGTCAAACTTTAAGTAATTGAAAAAGTATTTTGAAATAGTAATCGAAAAGTATACCTTATTGACATATAGCTAAATAGTGATGATTTGGCTAATAATGATATAATTGGCCAAACAGGTCCTTAGACGAGTAACAAGAGAAACCCAAAGACGGTTTTAATAGCGGCAAACACAAGTAAGTTTCAAACCCGCCTACAATATGAAAGAGTAGGTTTTAGGGTATAGCGTATTTATGTGAGCATGTCTGTGTGTGCTATACAATCGAAAAGTGTAAATGTTTTGCACTTAGTATAAGTGTTCATGTATGGTATGATAACTAAAATAACTAGACTGGTAAATGAAACACCAAAAATAAGGAAAGTGCCATACCAGCTCCCGAAGTAAATAGGAGTTCAAAGTTAAAGTTATGTTATGGTCTCGGTGTGATGAAGACCTATATGCACATATGGTACGAACACTTAGGCCCTAATGAAAGAGAATATATAACAAAAATAAGGAATGTTCATAAAAAAGCATAAATGAATCATGCATATTAGTATAAGATTTGTGTGGGCTATGTTTGGACTTACTGAGCATAAGCTCACCTAGTTATTTCATGCTGTAGGAATTTCCACTAGAAGGTTAGAATGAACATACTGATAAGCTGGCGTAGGAATATGAACAAAATGCAGACCAGGGTGTGAATACTGCCACAATATGTTTCGGTTGCTATGTATTTTAAGTTATTTTGGATGTTGATGTATATATGATATAATATGGTTAAGTGAGACAAAACCTCTTTTGGACACGCTAAGTAGGTGATGTTTTAAATAGAAAGTTGTTTGTGTAGTTATATATATAATTATAAAAGAAGTTTTAGTATGTATCTGTAACATATTTATTGAAAAAAAAGTATTTTTAAATTTTTATAGATACATAAGTAAGGAAAATATTAAACCACAGTCCGTAAAAAGGCGGGTTGTGACACATATACTTTGGAAACTATGTTAATCTAGTCATAAAAGTTGATTTGAATTTAGAAATAACTATTTAGTCATACTGGTGGAAGGGTCATAGCCACCGAAGAAATCAAATACCAAGTTCATCCTTTAAACCTATGGGTTGAGATTTTTCTTTTTTGATTATTATCATTTTGCTCTTGTGTTTTGGAGAAACATTATATTGGTATATTGTTTTTTGATAAACTCAAAATGGTACATTATACTTTTGGAAAATATTATTTTAGTATCTTAAATCCGTGGACTCCTAGTCTAATAAGTTGCCCTAATCCATAAAACAAATGCCTCATATATTTTTTATTTTGATAAATTACTCCTTGAACTTTTAATTTTTGACTACTTTTGTCCCTGCACACTAAAATTGGCGGTGCATTTCTGAAATTTTACGGAGACCATCATGTCCAATATGCATAATAACTGAAACTTTTACCAAAACAGTTACATCAAATGCTAAATATTATCTTCATTGTTATTAAAACCATTAAAAACCATAAATTTGAAAAATTCGTTTGCCAGCTTTTGTAGTGTCCAAAAAAATCCAATAATTAATAAATATAATTAATTAAAAATTTTTCCATAACTATGTTCATAAGAAAGTACAAGTTTACAGCTTATAAGAGCAAGTTTTTATAATATTTACAAGGATAATAGGAGTATGGCAAGCTTAGTCATACAATGCAACGTTTGGGCCTAAAAGATAAAATGAACAATATTTTAATATGAAAGTTTAAATAAAAGATGTGGTACATAAAAATTTATGCCTTATGCACTACTATGTTATGTAATGATTTTTTTATGAAAGTTCGTGTTTAATGTATTGAAATAGAAAAGTGTACTTACTAAGTTTATGTTTACTTAGTTTATATCATATTGTAGATGAAGGTAAGAGGCATGTTGACTACGATGGAGGACAAGGATGAGCATATATGCAAAGAATGGATTGAAAATTTAGTCATATCATGAAAGAAATTTAAATTCATACAAAGTTTAATTTATAATGTTCTGTACTTTTATTTGTTTGATATTCAGTTCTAATTGTGATATGTTCTTTTGAACTTATATTTCCTTAAATGTAATTTGTGATTTAGATTTTCAGTTTCTCATGTTATTTAGTAAAGGCTACACTATATAGTTCATTTCATTGTAATTAGTCTTAATTAATTATTCTAAGAAATTAAAAGTGTAAGAAATTAAAAGTGCTTGTGTTATATGTGTTAGCTTAAATTTGTTAAATGTTTTATGTTTGTAAACTAACTATTTTTGTAGGTGGTTGATTAGCCGAATGCCTTGGGTGTTCCGTGAAGCTAATCAAGGAGGATGAAGTAACGTCATCAAGTGGGCTTATTGTCTGATTGTCTAAGAAAAATAGATATTGGTCCTATGATGATTGTCTGAACGTTCCTTGTGACACCTAAAAAGGGGTGTTACTAGTATAGTATATGCCACATTTATCAAATGAATAACACTGAATTATAAAGTGAATTTTTTACCCAAATATCAAAATTTAACGCTAGTAGACCAATTTGATAACATTTTTTAGAACAATACTAATTTTTCTTAGAATCTAGGGCTTTTTGCACGTATGCCACAAATAAAGCTTGGATTGATTTATGCTATTAAAAAAATAATTACCAAAAATATCACGCCACATCATCATATTATAATTTATAATACCAAATATATCCTCAAAGCTCAAATTAGATTCTATAAACATTAGATAATTTTTAATTGCTACTAAGAGTATATTACTCTTTTTAATTTAATTGTCATCTTTATTTGTGGTATTTAATGAGATTGTTTTCTTAGATATTGCACAATTCAATCTACACCAAAAAAGTATAGCATAAAACATAAATATTTTAAGAAAAATTTGATCCTTCTTATCAATTAGGCCACTTGTTAACAAATGACATGATGTTTTCACCTTAAACAATTGAAAGAAAACTACAAAACTGATTAACAGTCGCAGTTAATGCTCAGTTTCAACTGGGGCTATCGATTAGGCCAAGTTAAATGGGCCTGCCTGTGGCCCATCTTTTTAGACCTGGGTTAAAGATTGAGACCCAAATTAAACCTAAGCTAAGCCAGTCAAATTAGATAATTTAAAATTCTTTTATAAAATTCGAGAGGCTCTTACAGTCTTCGGGTCTAACTGAGCTTCCCTTTTTCATTAACCAGGTCGAGTTGGCCTTTTTTTTTTTCTTTTGGCTTGTTTGGGCCAGGTTCGAGGCCCGAATTGGCACTTTTAGTTTCATTAATTTAATATTGTTTTCTTTCACGTAGTATATTTATAGAGTGTTTGATATAATAGTTATAATCATTGATTAGAAAGATAAACACTATACCATATGAAAATTTTATATTATAACAACTTTTTTATTTTTATTATAACGTATAAAAATTTTACATTATTTTTAACTAAAAAATTAATTAATACCAACTACTATCAAACAGTTTAAGTTTTCAGCTTTTATCTCATTTCCCAAATAGCATAAAAGGAAAGGATTAGCACTCCTGGCACTCTCTCTCAAACTCCAACCTCCTCTGTCCGTGGTTGTGTCCCATCACAGTTTCTCTCTCGCCCTACAATTCCCATTTCCATCGATGAAGTGACCCTCTCCAGGACTTGTCATTGTAAGTCTTTCTCTTATTCGTTTTCACCGTGTAGAAGTGTATGTAGATTTCTGACTCAAACAATAAAAATAAATAAATAAATATCTCTATCTGTTTCTCCTACTTTTAGAGGTAAGAAAAATCTGGGTTTAATACCTCATATATTGTCTTCGTCTACTAGAACTTTAGTAATAGTTTCAAACTCCGTTTGAATTGTTGTTCTTCTTCTTTGCTGCTTCGCATTTGTTAATTTCAGCTTCTGGGCATGTCATTTTTCATGGTTCCAAGCATGGAATTTGGCTCTTGTAGCTCCTCA